>CM046861.1:49270968-49395968 GCA_025617745.1 Heliocidaris erythrogramma
AAAAAATGATTTTGGCGAGCCTCGAACCAGGGTCCGCTGATCAAGAATTGCTGGCATTACCGTTAGACTAACTCACATCGTACGATTTAGAGCAGATCATATTGTTACATAGAGAATTTACGACACCACATAGTTCATGACTTTTATCTACTTGACTCCCATGACTCGACTAAACTGGATTGCAAGAAGCATTCGTTAGTCCATCGGTAACGTCAGCTCCTCTCAATCAGCGGAACCTGGTTCGAGGCTCGCCACGGTCACATTTCTTTTTGCTGGTAAATTAAGGTGCAGTTACTATACATGCCCCTAAAGTAGCACTTGACTTTTTACAGTGTACAAGACGTAGAAATGACGTCAAAATAAGACGTCCACATGACGTCTTGCGTTGGTGCAAGTTGTCGTCTTATTGGACGAATTACAGGATGTAAAAAAGACGTAAACGACGACGTAAATATCACGTCATTTTTTCCTCTTTCTGCTATCAGGGCAGTTTCGCCCCATAATTCGTTGATAAGCAAAAAAATGTTTAAAAATAAAATAAAATTAGCAGTTCTAAAGGGGGGCAAAATAAAAAAGAGGCACAATGTATACTTTTCTTTCAAAGGGAGGGGGAGGGCACGGGCCGGCATCCCCCCTAAATGCTTCTTATTGCTGTTCATATGATGCCAAGAGTTACTAGTGATAAAATAAATTATATTCCTTTAAAACTTGAACGTATTTACAGTGTTGCTTTTGACCGGACTGAAAAAGAAATCATGTACTTAATATATTTCTATATCCTTTCATAAATATCAGCAAATCGAGTTTTGAAGATCTAAAGCTGCTAGATCCCGCCATGGCAGAGAGCATGGAAGCATTACTTCAGATGAATGATGAGGAGCTTTCCGACTTCACCTTCACGGTGGATGGACCGGAGAATGAGCCGGAGATCGAACTCAACCTGGAGGAAAAGACGAGATCGTGACAGCTGCCAATGTGTGAGTGCATGTATTGTCTTTTACTTTTGTTTGCCCAGAAGCAATATGAAAGAAATGTGAAATTGCAGCCTCAACCCCTCCCCTCCCCATTGATACCCTATCTGCCTATAATTTGAGTGGTAAAATTGGTGTCGATAGCCCCAAAGCGTGCTCTTATTCTGGTATGAAGACCTAAGTGTACATTTTACCGAAGTATACAGTCTAATTCCAAATTGTCTCTCTTTAAAAACGCTAAAATAACTGAGCTATAAGAATTTATCAACATTTTTCCTCCCATGATAGCCATGAGTACCTAGAACTGTACGCCAGACACTACACAGCAGCATCCCATTTCGATGTCTTCAGTGAGAGTTTCCGAAGCATGCTGGGTCGTTTCGCTCTCCACAATTTGTTCGTCCCACAGGAGCTGATGTCATTGTTCCAAGGGGGTGAATACGATTGGAAGACCTTCCAAGAGGTAATGAGTGCCTACTATTAAATCATATAAGAAATGAATTGACCATATTGCCTACTTATATCAAGGTTACGTCAAGAAATTGCCTTGATTAATTCAAATATCGATGATTTTATATTCTTTGTTGATATTTCTTTTTCGAAGTAGTGCAAATGACTTAACTTCAGCATCGTTTCTTCAGTATAGTGGATTGAAATAGATCACAGAGCGTGTTTACTTCAAATTTATTGATGTGCACTTGATTTATTCTAGTAAATACACGTCTATCTATATGTATATAGAGGTGTTGTGGTCTAGTGGATAAGTCACCGGGACTGCAGATCACAAGGTACGGGGTTCGATTCCCTGCCACGGCACTAACGTCCTTTGGCAAGACATTAATCACATTTGCCACTCTCCACCCAGTTGAAGTAACTGGGCACCCGGTAAGAAGAAATTCCTTGAATGCTTGAGCACCTTATCATGGTCGCTCGGCTAAAGCCGGGGTAATGATTGCAGGGCCCTCAGGGAGAACACCAATAATACTGATGAGGCTACCCTGGGTAAACAAGACATATTATTAGTAGTAGTAGTAGTAGTATATTATATAAACTACTTCAACAAAAGTTTTCAAGTGTTATTAAAGAAAAATAAAGTTGATGATATTTATATGGGGTGGGGTTGTACCTGACAATCACGAGATTTCCAAATAAAATAATTTGTCTGTTTTCAGGCATACTATATGTCCTATTATGTGTGGATCATTGAGCAACCCCCAAATTCCTAGATTTTTTCGGGGGAGCGGGGATGGGCTTGACTGGAATTTATAATTCCAAGTACTACAAAGAATAGAAACAACAGATGTTCAATTTCCCTATCCCAATTAGCCTTTTCTCCGCTACTGATATGTGTATCATTAGCACCTGTATATTTTTTAATTTTTATTATTATTATTTTTTATTGTATTTTTTTAATTATTATTATTTATTTATTTTATTTATTTTTATTTATTTATTTATTTTTTTTTTTTTTGGGGGGGGGGGCAAAACGTTCTGTTTTGGAGGAGTCGTCAAACCTATAACTTTTAAAGAATGGTGATATTATTTAATTCATGATATTATTATGTATGCCCATAATGTAAAATTTCAGGAGATATTTCTGGAAAATTAAGCTATATGTCATTCCATCCTAAGAACAAAGCGTTAAAAAAAATCGGTTACAGCTTACTAAAACTTTTACGAAATGAAAACAGTCACCCGAATGTAACCATGACGTTTCAACATCAAACACTTCAGATTAGATGGCAGTGTCTTTACTTGTTTTAAATATTCATTTAACTAAGTTTCAAGACTATTATAATGACACAGAGAGATTAATGATTATTTCAGTAAAATTACAAAATCTCAGGTAGGGGCCATTTAATTTACAGCGTACCAGTTGTAAATTGATTTGAAATTTGTCGTGAAAATCAAATAAACGCCAAGATTTGAATCGTTGCAGCACGTTCTGCTATATATAGGAGAGCGGAATACTTTTGCTTTTATTTTTAAGATAATTCTCAATCAATACAGAGCTTCATATATCAGAATGGCTATACTGCAAATCATCCCGTAATAAAGGCGTTCTGGTCAGTTTTTCAAGACGATCTCACCGAGAATCAGAAGAGGGACTTCTTGCGTAAGTATATTAATTCAGAACAAAGTGTCTTTCGAAAGAGGTAGTATAATTCACAATCCATGCAAGTATCACATTGGTGATGGAGTATAATGGTTATGAGACAATATTGATAACTTTTGACTAATTCACGATCAAAAGTTTAAAACTTTTTTTACCCACTTACACAATGAAATGAGGCAGGTAATGATACTGGATGTTGCAAAGCAGATAGAGCTCCTGACTTTGGTGTTTGTTTCATTAATTCAAATATAACATGAGATAGTTGAAAGATAATTCACAGTATTAATGAATGTTGGAGGATTGACATAATTATGTGATCTCTTAGATTTCCAATTTAGTTGATTCATCTTAAAGGAAAGAACACATCTTAAGCCCTTGAAATATTCCTTCCAAAACTTTGAGAAATCAGATGTTCAGAGTTGATTTTTTCTTCATGATTTACTTGTCTTTGATGAATATTTAGTGTTATACGTGACCCGCTCAATTATGAATATCTCATGGATGAAATTGTTTCCGAACTTAAAATCTTATACAGATAAAGTGGTGTTCATGTTCATCAATCTTGAAGTATGCGAAATGTTGGGAGCTCCTATACAGAATAAATATTATAATCGTCTGTTGAGAGCCAAAATGTTAACTCTGTGTTAAAGTATATGAGTTAATGCCCTTCTGGCTCTCAACAGACGTATCTAAAAGTTAAAGAGGGGAAAGCCAATTTAGGCAAGTCCGACCTATGTTGCCCTCTTATAACTTTCAAAGCTATTTGAAGACAACAAAAAATTGTTGATAGACCAACTACAGACACTTCAAGAAAAACACATTTTCAGCAATCCTTGACTTTGAACAATCATGTGTATTGCGCCTATCTATCTTCATATGTTTGACTACCAGGAATCATAACGGGTGCAGATCATGTACCCCTTGGTGGATTCCGTGAGATAGGACCTCGGATCTGGCCCATGGGCGGATACAATAATTGCAGGGGGGTGCCTCCTAAGGATATGTGCCCTGAAGTGAACACGTGTACTGGTTCGGTCGTGCTCCATCTTCCGATGTACAACACGAGACAGCATCTCAAAGAACGACTCTTGTTGTTACTGGCAACAAAGGGACATGGATTCCATAAGTTACCTACACGGTAAGAGAGATAGGCAGCCGTGCAACCAGGTTCGCCAACCGAACAGGTCAGATGATCACATGTGACTGATTTAACTGTAAAAATGATATGGAATGAATTCGAATCAGTGATGGTGATGGTGATATCATCATATTCCGTATCAACTACATATTTATTCTACAATTGAACAATAAACTCCATGCAGCTGAAGGTCATTGCATCATCGCAGTGAATTGGGCGACAGAGAACACATAACCTCTTGGTAGTCAGTCATGTCAAAAATAAGATCCGAACTGAAATCATGGTTACTGAAGGGGAAAACGTGTAATATGCGATGTATACGCGGGGGCGGCAGGGGCGATTACCCCTTAAAGGGAAATCCAACCTTATTGGCAAGTTTCTTTGAAAGAAAGAGGAAAAATCAGAGAAGCAGGTTGGTGAAATTTTGAATGAAATCGGACAAGCAATAAGAAAGTTATGAATTTTTGAAGGTTGTAATCACTATACATATGGGAATTTCAAATTGGCCGAATAGGTAATGTCACTGTGCTGTAGTTGTGGACAACTCCCCCATTCGCTCCAACACACAAAAAGACTAAAATGTCATTTTTTCAAATCCTGTTACTCAATAGGATCTTTTTCTTTCATGAGGACCTATAACAATATGCTATCTCCAATATATTTTGAGTACTGCCCGGAGGGTAAAAGTGCTTCGAAGAAAATCGCAAATTAATGATATTTTTGTGTACGACAAAAAAACAATGGGAGAGTTGTCCACAAAAATGTCACAATCATCCATAACTTTCTTAAGCCTCTCGCATACATGCGAGAATATTTTACGAATTTGGATACGAATGGTAACGATGTGAAAATCCACGAATGTTTGCGATTGACTGCGATACTTACGGAACAGTTACGGAAAAGTTACGGAAAAGTTACGAATGTTTGCGATTTATATGCGATATAACCGGAAGTGACGTATTTTCCGCGCGTTTTCACAGCGTTTTACAATTCTACAGCAACTTTTCATGACATTCTCTACACATTTTTCCAATTGTACACTGTTCACCATGGATAATTCGCAGATATTCGTAATATTCGCATTAATTCGTATCAAATTCTTGGCTGTCAAGTCATTAAGAATGAGTTACGAAATATACGAATGAGTTACGATAGATACGAATGAAATACGAATATGTTACGTTACATTACGAATAGTTACGTTTCCTGAAATTTTTGAACATGTTGAAAAAATTCTGCGAAGCCTGCACTCGGCTGCGAATTCTTACGAACATTTACGAACGTTACGAACCTCTGCGAATGTTCATTACGAAATGCTGGGAAAATCTGCGATTTTTTTGTCGCAAAGAATCGTACCTTTTCGTAATGAACATTCTCAGATGTATGAGAGCTGCTTTAGTCCTTGTCCGATTTCTTTCAAACTTTCACCATCGTGTTTTCTTATTTTTCTGCTTTTTTCACACAAATCATCTTATTACCAAGGTTGGATTGCCCTTTTTAAATATAAAAACACCTCCCAAAAACATAAAAATACAAAAATGAGAATACATGTATCTTCTTTTCTTGCCATGGATTTAGTAGATATGAACCCTTCAGTGTGAGAAGTTTGTCAGTACTTTTTTCAGACCTGTTCCCTTTTTTAAAAAGAGACACTGGCGCTGCTCCCTGTAACACCTAGTGACTCAATAACAAGGAAACCACATTCAAACCGCAATATATCATTAACAAATTATACTTGTATTCAATCCAATATTCTGGTATAATACCGTACAGTTATACATACGTATACACACATGATATATAAGATGAAAGAGCACTGATCTTTTTTTTCTAAAAAATCATAATCTTCTAAATATCAGATTATTCTAAAGCACCCCGCACATTATAAGATCGACTGCGATCTGATTTTGGAAATAAATCGCAGTATATAGCATTAAATATGGGCATTTTAACAAATATAATTTACCTTATTCAGGTTCTGGACAATAGTATGAATAGTAAACATTGGGTTTTGGTGCGCTGTCAGCCTTATACCCGGAATAAGGGCCAATTCAGTTTCAATTCCTAGACCAATCGTAGAATTGCTCTGACGTCACTACGACTCGGAGCCGATTTGGCCTTTCCTCCGACTAGAAAGCTTGCTATAGGCCGTATTTTCGATTTTACTACTTATATGACTTTTAGAACCTCAGTCAAAACATGTCTTTTTGGTGTTTAAATGTTTATGTCGAATGCTATTATATTTTATTCCGATTTTATTCGGATCGCAGACTGATCGTATAGTGTGCGCAGGGATTAATAATAAAGGACCTTGTCTTTTTTTGGACATGGAGAAATATCTCGGTGTATTGATAAATCTGCTACTGCCCAGGTGGTCATTGGGCGTCGCAGACTCGAAGTGGGTGGGTGAAGCAGTATATTAGGTTATATGTTTTTCTGAAGATTCATAATTCAGAAGGTCCATATAACTCCTAGGTTCGTTATGCCGAATCACGATCCTCGGAATAATGAACCCCCTTGACATAGGAAATTTATTTCGGTATTATGAACCTTCTGAAAAACCAGTGCCCTCCATGCAGTATGATACGTTCATATAATTGTCATATTTTAAGACACAGAAAGAATCGCGTCAGTTCTACGGAACGAAGTACAAGTAGATGTATTTGTTTGAATGATTATGTGTTAAAACAACAGGGGAGCGTTTCATCAAGCGTTTTGTCAGTGATTTTTACTGACAACTGTTATAAGCTACTGAAATCCTTGCATCTGATTGGCTGAGAGCAAATTTGTCAGTAAATATCACTGACAAAACGCTTGATGAAACGCTCCCCTGATATTCAAATCAGTTGTATTCTGAAATGTAAATACACTTAACAGTATAACGTCAATTTTGTATTTCTTCCGTTTCCATACACAGATTATAAGTTGTTAATTAAGAAAACTTTTCAAGAAACAATATCTTCCTATACCTGAGATTTTCGTGGTCAATAGAAGTCTGTGCCCGAGATGAGAAAGTATTTGAGCGAAACATACATGTACCAGTAAAAAAAAAAATAGGTTGCGAATTTCATTGGATTTGATTGATTGTGGATTTCCTTCCTACAAAAAAGAAATGCCGTTTTCATCATTTGTACACTTTCCCAGATTTAAATTAATTTGTCGTGTCTAATTTTATCTTCGAATAAAAAAAGAAAAAAAAAGAAAAGGAATGTTGCTGTGGATATACAGAGACGTCTGCAAATGGTAATATGTCATGTTTAATTTACTTTTCACGTGTCATACCATGAATTGAAGTCATTCGACATTTGAAGGTGGGAATTATTATTTGAAATAGACTTTCTCCTTTATCATAAGTCATCAGCTTTTTGGTTAAGAGAGCCATGAATGTTTTGGTTGCACTTCGATAACGGTGGCCACCATTTAGAAGTTATTCGTCCTTTCATTGTATATTTTTATTTACCTATCCCCTAGCTTTATTCCTCTTCCCAACGTTTAGGGTTTTGTGTATGCACTGTATTAACCATTCACCATTGCAAATTTACATCCGCATTATCTTCTGGGAAAATAAATTCTTTCAATTTGGATTTTTGGATGTATAATTCTCAGTATTTGTGTGAGTTGCGTCATAGCATATGAAAATTGTATAATCATTTTGCAGTGGGTTTTTTTCCATTCTTTAAAATTTGGATGAAGTATTTGGTCATTTTATGTGTACTACATGTATTTTAAATTATATATTTGAAAGAGAAATTTGTGTGTGCCATGTTGAAAATAAATTCTGAACTATTCTAGATTTGAACAAGATGTTGTTCACTTTGTTTCTCAATTTTGCTTCGGTGCTCTAACCTCAAAATGAAAATGTCTGAGTTTTCTGCTTCTATTGAAAGCAAATTTTCGGATGGCAGATTTGCCCTTTAAAACAGTCCTTAACCCTAAAAGGGTCAGAGTGCGGAATCCCCCCCCCCTTTAAACCTACATGGCAATATGAGGGACACATTTATAAGCTGCAATATATAAATTGTATTCAAAGCATTGCCAATCAATCACACTCTACAGCAGAAGACAGAATATTCATAGTAAATCAAAGACGAGATTTGAAACAGTGGGTAATATGTTTGACCTTCTTTTCATATGAGATATTCACCCTGTACATGTACTTACAAAATAATTATTTACAACACTACTGTACATCTAAATTGAAATGAGAACACCATTAAAAATATCAAATACCATGAAAACAAACTGTGCATCTACTGCCATCTACTGCCAGGATTTTGCTGAATCAGAATACATGTACACGTGTATATATCCATAACAAGAGGTATAGAGGAGAAATAATTTAAAAATAATTTAATTTACTACTCACTGAATACATGTACATGTATTTCAAATTGCCATTTGGGATATACCTGTACGGTGGAAACTCGTTATGAAGAGCTCCGATGTAATGAGATTCCTGATATAACGAGGTAAATTTGTTGGTCTTGGGTCTTTATGTTGTTCGTTTACCCTGATACATGTATAAGGAGATTGCTGATATAACAAGGTAATTTTCATGGTCCCAAGGTCCTCGCTATATCAAGTTTCCAGTGTAGTGGCAAAGAGCTGTTATATTTGTAAAAAAAAAAAAAAACATGAGCAAGAGCATGGGCTACGAGACTTCAGAGGTAAATAATAATACATGTATGTGAATAAAGTAATAAAATACACAGAAAAGCATGAAACACATTACATACATAGCATCAATTAAAAAACAAACATACCGTTCAAAAAGTGCAGAAAATATTTTCTTTTCCATACTCACTACTCTGGAACTTGCCATTGTAATTCAGTAATTGTGTCAATTCATATTTATTTGAGTTACATTCGTTTTGAAATTCATCTTATGCATTATATTTTGATATCAGGTTTAAACAAACACCAACAACCGAATACTGCTGAACATTCATTTTTTGGTCAAATAAATATTTACATATGCCCTGTTTCTTGATACATGTATGAAATACTCATTCAATATTCAGTATTAAGTAGGCCTAATACGGGTACTAAATTATATTTTGACATAACTATTATTTAAAGTACATGTAGTTGAAGCGTTAATTGATTGGGCTTACAATGTAAGAAAAATGATCCCTGAAAGTTTTAAGAAAATTATTTTGTTCTTTGGGGAAAAATTCATGGTCCCCGTCAATGGAAATTATTGGAATTCTAACTGTACCACAATATTTTATAACCATTTTAGCTATCATAACTAGAAGACTGATTTGAAAGCAATTCCACACATTAGTATTATACAACTATTATATGCGACTGCGCTCATTTCATTATTCTGCCTACAGTAATAATTCTCCTTTTAACAAGGTGAGATTAAAATCCATGCACATATTTCCCTGCAGTTCGGACAAAATTTGTTTCCACTCAGAATGTCTGAAAACACCACTCCTGAGGACGAACTCTGCACACATTGTCACTGCAACACTGAAACATGATTATCATTGTCACTTTCTCTGCTTAACTGCAGCAATACATGTACCGGTATTCCAGTATGGTCATAAGACACATGTAGGCTTTTCATTTTTGTTGGCACCCAGAGTACTTCAAAAAGACGGATTTAAAATGTCGTTGTAGCAAAGCTTCTTTTAGATCATAAAGCTAGCCATGGATGTGATTGGATGGTCTCTTTGTTCCTGTCTCCATAATCATACATTAGCTCCTCGTCAACACTGATGTCACGCTTGGCAACTAGGATGAGATGAGGGCGCTCTGCAATGTCCACCAGCTTTGTGCAGCAGTTGCCTTGGCGACTGTGGTTGAGGAGTCGGCCAAGACGACCAGATTCGCTTGTGGCATCAACGCTGGTTTGTGAGATAATCGGTGGAAGGAAATGCAATATACATATCAGGTTCGCCCAAGCATACATTCATATATGATTTGTCTCACGTTAGTCCTATTATGATTCTCTATTGCATTGTTTATATCAATGATATCCAGTTTGATGTGATGTTATATAATTTGTCACATGTTGAAGATGAGTAGTGACATTATGATTTTCTATTTCATTATTTACATCAGTATGGTAACCACTTTGATAATGTTATATACCAGTAATTTGTCACAGGTTAAACCTGAGTAGTAGTACTATGATTTGCTATATTTTCTCTCTTTCTTACCATTTCATTTCCATATTTCCATATGTTACTTTTCTTTATACTAATGCTTTGTATTGTAAAACAAAATATTGATGTCAATGTCAAAGTTTCTCAATAAAATACAAAAAAAAAACACCTAATACCAATCAATATTTTGGGTTAAAAAAATAAAGTAATCCAAATAAACCAGACTTCATTGGCAACTTGATATCCTACAGTGTAGATGCCTTTGCCTCGTTCCATATTTAACATTTTGATTATGGGAAATGTAAACAGAGTTGTGTGACTTATTCCTATATGACACTGTGATTTCTGACCTTCGGTTGATTGACCTATACATCTATTCACTTCATCTTTAAAGGTAGGCTTACCCTGGCTTTGGTGACAAGCCCTTCAATGACATATTTACAAATTATAAGATACCAATTTGCAATGCAGGTGAAAAAATACAATGTTTACAGCCATGCTTTGGTGGCAAAGACATTAATTACAGGTACACATGTACTGTATATGTGTTCAGCATTACTATAAAAACCTATCTTCATTAGTTTTTTAAATGCAGCAGTTTAATCACATTAATCTACATTTGCCACTCTCCACCCAGGTGAAGTAATTGGGTACCCGGCAGGAAGAAATTCCTTGAATGCTTGAGCACCTTATCATGGTCGCTCGGCTAAAGCCGGGGTAATAATATGATTGCAGGTCCCTCAGGGAGAACAGTATATAATACTAATCAGGCTACCCTGGGTAAAAAAGACATTATTATTATTATAATATAAATCCAGGAACTTTTTTGGAAATTTTTGGGGTGGTTCACATTCAGACAAGTATCATGCAACAAAAACACTTGAATCACAACACTGAATTTGTGCACTTCACATAAGTCTCTTGGCACAAAAATGGCCATCATAAAACATTTGTGAATGTTTCTTGTGTTACAGTATAGAGGAATGTAAGAAATACTTGTAGCTTTACTGACTTACCAGTAGCTCTTGTTCTTGTGCTCAAAGAAGTACATGTAGCAGCCAACCTTTGGGTCAGTCTTGTATTTCTGCTCTCTTTTCTTGGCAGTGGAGAGATCGATGAGGTCTCCATAGTACTCCACTACGAAGTCACCCCTTCTGAATGGCTTGGTAGAAACAACCCCTCTACCCTTGCCAATAAACTCCTTAACCTGTCCATCAGTAAAACAAACACACAAAAAATACAAAAATACCAACAAAAATAATATTTTGGGGGGCTTGGAATTGGAACAAATGAAATTTTTGTGCATTATATTTTTTCACAAATGTTCTTTTTTAGTTTTCCAGAGTTAAAGCACACATTGTTTCTGTATGTCTTGTCAAAACTAGTGATGGTAAAATAATGTTTGGTTGGAATCAGGGACTTTATAAAAAGCTCAAGAAGACAGAGTTTACTGGTGTATTACATAAATATTAAAAGAAAAAGATATCCAGGGGCATTGCTGAAAGATTTTGGAGGGGAAGGGGTATGTTGGCAGCTGTCAGACCAACTTTGCAGACGTGAAAGCATATTCTGCCCAAAAGATTTAAGATATGTCCACACAGGTAGAAAAATGTGAAGAAGTACAAATTTGCTGACAGTTATGGATTTCAATCTAGTATGAGTGAGTATGTGTGTGTGTGTGTGCGTTTGTTTAGCATTATGTCCGAGGACATTTTCGGACAGAGAACAAAAAAAAAACCATGAGAACAATGGTCCTCGGAAGCCGGACAATAGTCCTCGAACGTCGAACAATTCCGTCGACTGTCCAAGGACGAGGAACAATAGAGGAACAATACCTGTCCTCGGAAGTAAAGCCATGTAAGCGTGCGTGTGTGTGTGTGTGTGTGTGTGTGTGCATTGGGAAGGGGTAACTCCATCCTCCTTTAGCAAAACCATCTGTCAGAGAAAAACATAAATTTTCATTGGATAAATAATCAAATTTCTACTTACCTTTATGCCCTCCTCTTTGTTGGACAAAATAGCATCTTCAAGTTCCAATTTCCTCTCTGCCTGTAAAATAATGACAAAACATACAAGTATTAAAGCTTCAAAAAGGAATTTCTTTAAAGGCCAAGTCCACCTCAATATCAAGTTGATTTGAATAAACAGAGTAAAATTAAACAAGCATAACAGTAAAAATTTCACTGAAATCGGATGTAAAATAAGAAAGTTATGGCATTTTGAAGTTTTGCATTATTTCATGAAACAGTGATATGCATAGCATGGGCGGTATGCAAATGAGTGAACCGATGATGTCACACACTCACTTTTCCTTATGTATTTTATTATATGAAATTTCAAATATTGCAATTTTTATAGATGTGATAATAAAGAATCCCTTCCTTGTATGAAAATAAGTTACAATAATGATGATTTTACATGTTCCATATGGAGTCAAACCATGTTTTACATTATTGAAGCAAAGAAATGAAATATAATATATTTTATTATATGAAATATCATATATTTCATTTCTTTCAAGGAAGAGTGAGTGCATGACATCATCGGTGCACTCATTTGCATACCGCCCATGCTATGCATATCACTGTTTCATGAAATAATGCAAAACTTCAAAATGCCATAACTTTCTTATTTTACATCCGATTTCAGTGAAATTTGTACTGTTATGCTTGTTTAATCTTACTCTGTTTATTCAAATCAACTTGATATTAGGGTGGACTTGGCCTTTAATTTTACTTGTGAAATAATTCTACAATGCTACAAAGTTCTGTTTTTTTATGTCTGGAACAAGATATTTATTCCTAATTGAAGTAATCATGTAAATGAGATGAGAAAATGATTCTGATTAGTCATAATATTGTTTTTTGGTTTTGTATTCGTGTCATGTTTTTTAGAAGCAGATGGAAGCACTGAGTTTCAAAGAACAAGCTCTTTGAAATCTGTCAATATCCAAAAATCAAGAATGATGACACTGCATTCGTTATTGTTGTAGCACTTGTCATGTGTCTAAAATATTTATGATTTTCTGGGTAGTTATTGTACCTTAAGTTCTAAAATGATCCGCTTTGGTTTAGGGATCTCCGAGAAGATGTGCAGTGAGTGTGATAGTTGTTAAAAAAAAATTTGTTAAACACTCGCAAAAAAAACCCCTAGATATTAATGCCTAATATATTTTGCTTTCTTAAACATTTCAATTTATGAGAGCTGAACACACAAAAAAAATCTGCCATTGATAAAGGAAAATTATGTCAACGTGGTTTCATTTTTCTTCCGTCAACATGAACTTCGTCAAAAGGTCCGTCAACAACGGCACTAGATATGTTACAGGTCAATGACATCATATTCAACTGCAATGGAGCAAGACAGCATTTCCATTTAGCCTTTATCATTACCACTGGTCACAACACATTTTAAGCAGTGAGAGTGATAATTTACAGATATAAGTGGATTCGGATTCACCATAAAAGGGTGAACTGATCCTAAAATTCACAATTGAAGGTTTTCAGTAACACCATGTGGGAGCCTCTGTGAAAAGGCTGTTGATATATTCTTTCATGAAAAATAACCCACTTATGGGGTGTTTAGAGGAATTTAGGAGAAGCATTTTTTACTTCTGGCATTTTTACCTCTGGCATTTTTTCCTCTGGCATTTTTACCTCTTGCATTTTTACCTCTGGCATTTTTACCTCTGGCATTTTTACCTCTGGCATTTTTACCTCTGGCATTTTTACCTCTGGCATTTTTACCACTGGCATTTTTACCTTGAACCGGTAAAGGAGTATATCTGTCTCGATGCGTTTCGAACAGTGTGCTCTGTTCATCGTCAGGAGATTAACTCGATGAAAACTACAGTGCGGCGAGTATTTATGCAGTTTTGCGGACCGGAGTATTTTATGCTAAAATGTTGTTTGTTTTGACTTTAATGAACTTAATGCACATATTAAAGCAATCAATACTTACATCAACAACAGATTTACATCGCCTATCACTTCTCCTGACAGGGAAATAATCTTTAATTGTCATCATGACTGGTTCTTCTTTCACTCTAAGGTGAGAAAAAAATGATAAGATAATTAGAATAATGGCAAGTAGAAGACAGATTGAAAACAAGAAGATAAAATATTAATACAGGACAATTCGTTGAAACAAACAAGAAATTGATAAGCATCATTAATATATAAATAATTATGATGATAATGATAAAAATAATTTTATTATCAAAAATAATATTGTTAATAATAAAAATAATTAAAATAATAAAAACATTCATAAGAATGCTGATTTGACAAAATTATAAAAATGACAACTATTTTAGTATCTATCCTCAGTTTTAAACAATAACTATTCACATACCATTACACACTAATAATCATGCTATGTATTATCATCTATCTATTTGAATTTTTGTTGATTATTTCCTGTATGTATATTTCTATATGTAATGCATGTAAACAAGACAAATTTCCTTATAAATATGGACAATAAAACAACGAATAAAATAGAGATTATTTGAATTGATTACTTCATAGTTAATTTCCTACTGATCAAGGTACTTCACACTATTATAATTCTTAGCACACCATTCACAGTCCTAAATGAGAGCATTCTTTGAAGAGCTACTCAGAACAATCCATTTGAACACTTAGAGCTGCCCTTCACAAACGTATGCACAATTTGTGTCTTATTACATAATTGAAGCACACTAAGCTTATGTCATTTATTCTGCTGCAAACTTTTTTTTTCAGTGCGATTTGCTACATCATGTGTGAACACAGCATTATCACATCATTATATGAATCAATCAAGACTGACCTTGGTTTAGAAGAAGTTCTCCCACGAGTTTGAGCCCTGGCTGATGACTTTCCTTTGTTTTTGCCCCGGTTCCTCCCACGTCCAGTATTCCTGGGACTGGCTTCGGCCTCAAGCTGACCATTGAGTGACCGTGAGGCACCAGCATGCTTTGGAGTCTTCGGCTGTCGCTTACCTCTTTTGTCAAGCTGTATGGTGTGTCTGTTTGGAGTATCTTTAAAGAGAAGAAAAAGAGGTTGAGTTTATTGGAAGCCAGAAGTTGTAAGCTACTTTAACTTAAAATAAAATGAAAAAACAAAACAAACAAAAACAAAACAAAATCATCAAAATCCAATGGAAAATGAAGCCTCAGGTACCTTAATCTAACCTCTTAAATAGCATCATCTTTTGACAGAATTTAGAAAAAGGCTGTGCATCTCATTTTCCAATCATGCACCATTCTCCCTTGTATTTTCCAAGTGAGTTGTTGGCTAAAATTCAAATAAAATGTAGGTAAAAATCTCTAATTATAATCTTATTTGCATCACATAGGAATGACCACAAGATGGCACTGTTCTAGTTGACCACTTAGCTGTTAACTCCATTTCATAAAACTTCTTACATGTCATTGAACTTGTATTGCCAGCACATTCCACACTTCCCTCTTCTTTGACCTTCACCCTTCCAGAATCTCCTGCTCCATTTACTTCAGCACCTCCAGCTGCTCCCTGCAGCTCCTCATTGGCTCCTGCAGGAGAATCGGCCTCCAGTGGGTAAGGGAGCGTTTCGTCTGGTGACGGGGATTCGTCCCGGCGAGGGACTTCAGGGTCCTTGGTAGGGGTACTCTCGGGGGTGACAATACCAGATAAGAGGTCTGCAGCACCCAGAGAAAGGAGATATTACACAATGTACTGCAAATTGCAATTGTTATTCAACATAAATACAGTTAACTTTGTATATAAGTCAAATCTGTTGGGATCACAAAAAATTGTTTGACTTATGCAAAATTTGACTTAGGAATAACATGTTTTGCATAGTTTGGTCAAAAAAATTGATTTGACTTAGGCAAAGTTCAACTTATGCAACTTCGAGTTATGCAAGGTTAGGCCAAATAAAAAAAAAAACATGTTTAGCATCCGGCCTTTTTGAAAAAAAAGGAGGAGGCACTCTTTTTTTTTTCAATATTTAAAGGGTAAAAATGATTTTTGTAACTATCTGTTTTGGGTGGGGACGCTAAACATAAATTTATTTTCACTCTACTGTATTTCATACAAAAGACATCATTTAATTTCAAAGTATAATCATTTGTGTTCTTTATCAAATCAAGGATATGACTGTTTCTACATGTAGAAACCAGAAAGTCACCAGTGCTAGTCAGGCTCGGCTTATGTCTGTTACACAGCAATCACAGCAGTCTGCAATGATTTTTTATAATTGGAATTCTTAAACATTATACTCATATCTCATATCATTTTCAGATGGTTCAAACTTGTACTTTTTTAGTCCTCATACAATGGCCTGTATTCTGAACTCCGGTTTAACTTAAACCATGGTTTAAATCTGTGGTTTAACTATGGGTAGCCAAAAATGTCAAAACTCTGTTTACGCTGTATGTTCCTTATGTTTACGCTGTATGTTCCTTATGTTTACTGGATTCTGGTCTCATGCCTTAATGGTCAAGTAAACTATTGTACTTATCATTCCCAGACAGTGTTTAACAGTTTGAGTACCAAAAAAATGCTGATAAATTGAATATCTACTGTTAGAGATTTGTGTCACATTTGGCTGCCCATAGTTAAACCACACATTTAGACCATGGTTTAAGTTAAACCGGAGTTCAGAATACGGGCCAATATGTTTAACCCTGATCTAATTATCCCCCCAATATGATGAAATTAATATCTTGAATGCACTTTTCTTTGATAAACAGGGACAAATTTGGGCTATGAAATACATTACCTTTGCTAGTTTTTGCAGAGCTGTCCCCTTCTTTATCATGTACAACCATCGTGGTAGATGCTCCTGAATTGGCTGGTTGTGGACTGGAAAAGTATTTTGTGATCTTCTCAGGACCATGCTGGGGAGATGCTGCAGCCTAAAATGTAACAAATGTGCATATATACCACTCTAATACTGACAATTTTAACCAAAAATATATTAGAAGAAATTTCAAAGAACCTGTGGCTATTTTCACTGGTACTGTTAAAACCAGTAAAAAGTGTTGAATAGTAAATCTATTCCATAGATGGAACTTCAGCTGTCTTTTACTCTTTAGTCTTTGACAAAGTGTATCAGCTGTGACCGATTTGAATCGATTCCAACTTGATATGACAGGAGTTTATGACAGGAGTTTGTATTGTAAGTTTGCAATTAATTGACTTGCAATCACTCTGGATTAATTAGAACTCTTAATAACACACGGCTATAAATGGTCTAAATGGCCAAACACACTCTTCCATCCAGACTTTTGAAGAAAGAAACCTATCAATGGCCTTCAGGATTAATGAAAAATAATTTTTCGCCAAATCTGCGACTTTGACCAGCATTTCAGTAAAAATTTGAATGTATACATACAAATGAACGTTATCTCATCATAAATTGTAATACATGTACATGTAGTTTTAAAACTCACCAGATGAGGATTTGTCCTCGTGCGACGCTTCTGACGTTTACATGTACCGGTATCTTTAAGACGAAGAAAGAAGAGAACTTGAACATAATAATAGTCAGATCTACATACATAGGCTGCAGGGGGATCATGACAATCAACATAACGGCAATACTATACTGCATTTGTACTAAATCACTTGATCATATATACCTCTGCATAAAAGTCACCAATGCATTCTGACCGTGCGTCTTCAGCACTGCATGCCGAAGCTAGACACCCGGTCAGAATGCGTGCGAGGCCCGCTTGTAGCGGTCTTGTCTAACGTATATCGTGGATCTGAAAATCGCGTGACTGTAGGTCGATAACATTACAGGACACTTCCCGGTCAACAAGCGTAGCGAAGGCTTTTTCGGGGAGTTTGGACAATATCAAACCTACTGTTCACCACTAAATTTAATATTTCACATTTTGTTTTCTATATTTTATAATTCTAGGGTAAAAAATGGGGTTTTACCTCTAAAGCTATGGTGAAGAGGAGATGAGATAAGCTGACTCATGGCACACCACGAATAGTGGTCATATTGACCACTACAATATGCATGCAAAATAGTTGGTATTTTCTGTCGCATGTACTAAAGGTATGGGGGGAAAATAAGATAAATATTTGAAATACTTCCTTTCATATACCGCCGATGTCTTAGACTAAATTTGGCCATTAAAATTTTTTGTCCACGAAGAAACTCGGATCGCAAGGGCACATCGATCTCTACGATTGCTTGCGCACACAGAAAATCGGGACTTTTCCATGTACGTGATAGGGACCAAATTTGTAACGACAAAATTCTTTTGGGGAGATGTCAGCTAATCATGGGAGACAGTCTCCCAAATCTATAGAGGCACAAGGCTAATATCGCAGACTCTCTCCCATTTGGGAGACTGTCTCCCATATTGGAGACTTAGCTTACAAAAGGATTTATAAAGAAACAACACCAACAAGGCAATTTATCCCAGCCAAATTCTCGCTAACCCAAATACGCAATTTCGCCAACAGATGGCGTTTGTCATGCAAACCACGCATGCGCAGTGCTGACAATATCCCGATTGGGTCGACAAGTGTTTGTCTTTTTGCATTGAAAATGTACACAGGTATTAAAAAAATCCTTGAGTTTGAGTTTAACCGATATATTTGAAAAGATATCATCATGATTTATTGAGACAATTGGTTGCATTTTCAAAATTTGAGTAGTTTATGTCATGCGATCAAAAAATTAAGCATTTTAGCACTCATTTTATTCGTAAGCTGTAGTATTTCAATACGGACCGGAAGTGAAGCTAACGAAAATGCGGACCATTTCCATGCATAATATTGCCCTCTACGTCGAAAATTGCATATTTGAAGTAGCGAGAATTTTTGCCTCATCGAGTTCAGAAACCCATTTGTTTTGTGTGTGGGTCATAACAAAAACTGTTATGAAAACAAAAGTAGACGGTGCGGTGCATCTTTAAAGTAGACGGTCAAAAGGAGTAATCTCTCATGAGGAATCTGCTTATCATATTTTCATTTTGCGCCGAGGTAATCCCTTTGCCGCAAATGTAAACAAAGCAAATCAATCTCCCAAATCAGAGACCAAAATTATTTACAGAAGTCTCTGATATCAGAGACAATCTCCAAAATGGGAGAGAGTCTCCGATATCGGTTGCGCGCCTCTACTGCAAATCACTCACGAAACCATCACTATGTGGGGGGTGTATATGCACGCTTGGGCTAAAATCACTTGGTCTAATTTCCAGATGGGCTACCTTCATTCGGGCTAAACCCTTTTGGTCCACTCTTCATTTGGTCTAATTTGCACTTGGTCTAATAGCCAGAAGGTCTAATGACCACTTGGGCTAATTATCACTTGGTCTAATTACCATTTGGTCTCATTACCATTTCGTCTACTTTATTTTGTTGTCACTTGGTCTACTACCAGTTCGTCTAATGTCAGTTTGTCTAATTCCCAGTCAGTCTAAAACTAATTGGTCTACAGGCATTTCGTCTAAAATCCACTTGGTCTAGTATCCATTTGGTCTACGTAGCATTTATATGGTCTAATGTGCAGTTGGTCTAACTTTCATTTAGTCCATTTTCCATTTAGTCTAATTGTCAGTTGGTCTAAATGCCAATTTGTCTAAACATCACTTTGTCTAATTATCAGTAAGGCTAATTGCCTGTTGGGCTATTCCCTTTGCTATGCGTCATTTTGTTGGCCATCCCTGGACAGGTTGTGGCCAGAGCTTTTTGAAAGGGTCTAGGGGCGGGGGGTTGCTGTCTTGACTCTACTCTATCCTGAGCTGAGGTCAAAAAAAAAAAAAATACTGATATCTGTTAGAAAAAAGAAAAAAAAATGGTGAGAGTCTATGTTCTCTAGTTTTGTACGTAATATAATATTATTGTACACAATTTATATTGTGTCAAACTATCCAATACACCGCTGTGGGGCTGCATATTTTTTTAATATTATGGTATATACTCTATTGTTAAAGTATTTACATAACAAATCAGGAAAAAAAACCATATATATATGTACGATCTTTTGTAAAAAATTGTTATGTTGATGATGAATAAAGGAACCCCCTGGAAGAAAAAATAAATAAATAAAAATTGCTGCTTGGTCGCTTCGCTTCTCGCATAACATAATGTGACTCGGGGAGGGGGTGCAAATTCACTGTTTGCCCAGGGCGTCATAATACGCCACTGCCTTAAAAGAAGAAAAAGAAGGCAGTGAACAAGTATAAAAAGCGGCATTTTTGTGGGTAGCAGGAGACACTTTTTGGGTGCTTGGAAAGGTGACGGGGGGGGGGGGGGGGGGGCATTGTGCCCCATGCATGCCAACGAGTTAATTTACGTTTTAGATGAACAAATAATAATAATAATAATAATAATAAAATCATTGCATACTCATTTCTTTCTTTTTCTTCTCCTTCTTTTTTTTTCGTTTTTCCTCTCTCTCTCTCTCTCTCTCTTTCTCTCTCTCTCTTTTGGTTACTTGAAAAATCATAGGGGCAACCGCCCCCTGCCCCCCGCCCTGTAGCGCCGCCCCTGAAAAAAAGCAGTTTGCATAGCTCAAAAGAATCTGGGAAGCTTAATGGCAGAATATTTATTTCTTGATATGACAAAGTGCCGTGACACCTTTGAGCAGGAACTTAGCGAGAACTGGGGACACAGTGCCCAATTAAATGTTTAATAATATTGCAGCAATTAAGATATCCCCCGCCCGAAGCTTGCTCGGTACGCTCTCTCGCACTTATCTATTGTAACTCATGTCAGTGACATAAAGTCCTATCTATATCATTTATTGAGAGATTGTGCTTGAAATTAAATGCTTTTGTGGAATCTTTGTCATGAAATCACTGTATAATGCAAGCTTCATGCATGACCTTCAACAAGAACATAGTATTTTGGGTTGTTCGCATTCAAGTTAGGAGTAGAGCAGAATTGCATATTAAAAAGATTAGAAAATATATCCTTAAAATTTAATGTGTGTTAAATACAATGTAAGGGTTCAGCAACGTAACTATTAAAACGCCATTTTCCAGTCTTGTCTTCACCATTTATAATTAAGTTTCCCCCTTTTTCTGTGGGTCGTCTTGCCCCTCCTATGAAAATACCCTGGAACCGCCCCTAGCTTTTATTGACTACTTGCACAACATTTGTACATCGGATCAAATAAGAAACATGAATAACAGATTATCAACCAAACAAACATAACTTGAAGTGCAGTACAAAATCAGGTTCTTCTACTTAAGTCATGAAAGGAAGAGGAGACCTATGAATGTTTTAATTACTAAAAAATAATACTAAATACATGTAATTGAGTTTAATGAATTAAATAATTAACATATAAAATGTAGGGATATTGATTGATCTTGATATAAGCAACAACAAGGTGAATAACTCTAATAGTGCACATTTACGTAGATGACTTCTTTGAAGTTTCATTTTTTAAAGTTTCATTTCCCGAGTCCTTTCTGAACTTGCTGCTATGGCCAGAAGAATAAATAGTTATTAGGCCAAATGGTTATTAGACTATATGAAAATTAGACCAAATGATAAGTAGCCTAACTGGTTATTAGACAAATTGGATATTAGACCAAATGGTCATTAGACCATATGGGAGTTAGACCAAATGATAAGTAGCCCAACTGGTTATTAGACTAAATGGAATTGGACCAAATGATAGGTAGACCATATGGTATTAGCCAAAGTAGGTGTAGCCCAAATGGATATTAGACTATGTGGCTTGTAGACAAAATGACTGTTAGACTATTTGGAAATAGACGAAGTGAAAATTAGCCGAAGTGAAAATTAGCCCAAATGGGTTTTAGACTAAATGGGGTTAGCCAAACTGAGTATTAGACGAATTGGTTATTAGGCCAAATGGAAATTAGACGAAATGGTAAGTAGACAAACTGGTTGTAGGCAAAATGAAGTTAGACCGCGTGGAGTTCGACGAACTGGTGATTAGACCAAGTGGTGGTAGACTAAGCGACGGTGTACCATGTGGGGCTGTGTCAATTTTGGCTACACATGTAAGTCTAACTTAGTTGAACTTGAAAGAGGAAAAAACACCAATATAATCAGCAAAATTTTGAGAAATACTTCCTTCAGTCCTTCTAACATTTTAGGATGATAAAATATCTAATTTCATGCCAGATTCTTTAATAGGATCTTTATCTTCTTCTTCTGTTCTAGTTACTCCTCAACATTCCATCAGGAACCAAACGATCATCTTGATCATCTTGACTTGAAATTGAATCTTGATCAAGTGAAATTTTCAGGCTGTTTTTGGCCGGCGATCTTGCTCTTTACCAGCACACACATGTGCAAAATATCAGTTATCACACACTTGCTATGAGAGGCAATTCATTGCGGTACAAAGGTACAAAGTGTGAGGTTATCTACAATTTGAATTACAACCTCGCATATATGTGTGATTGTGAATGTAACTGAGTCATTTGATTTTGAGTCAATGAATGAGATGAGTGCTCCCAAATATACTAGGAAACAGGCATAGGCCTAGTTGATTGTAACTCCAGGGAGCTCCAATGCGCAGCGTTGGAGCTCCAGCCAGGTACAAATAGCCAAAGTCGACCTCGCCCATTAGTATGGCTAATCGCATCGCTTAATTTTCGTCAGGTAAGATAGAAATTTGTACTTACATTTCAAGATAATTACTGTAACTATCTAGCAGGCTCTTTGATTTTACGATTTAACGATTTTTTCGATGAAAAAAATTGAATTTCCTCGCCGAGCCGATCTTTTCCCCGTACCGTACCGTCGATTCAAATGACTCGATCACACTGTATGTAATGTACCGTATACCGTCGCTGACTCAATCACACAGTGCGATCGAGTCAGCGACGGTATACAGTACATTACACACAGTGCGATCGAGTTAAGTTGATTGAAGTTGAACAGGGGCCCCGTTTCAAGAGACCGTCATAACTACATAAATATGTCTAAATTCGTGGACATCCCATAGTCATAGAAATGCGTGTTGATTTTACAACACACGTTTCTATGTATTGCCCAAGAAGTTACTGTTGTTGTTGTTGTTACATAAGTTACACTTATGACGGTTTCATGAAACGGGCCCCAGTCTCCAAATCCATATTGGCCGTGCGCATAGAGATACATTACTACTAGTAGTATGTATCTCTATGGCCGTGCGCCTCTACCTACTCATAGGCCCTTGCCTATGTGGGACTGTGTCCAACATTCACTGTTGCAGCAGTCAAAAACAGACAACAAAATTGCTCTAAGCAAAATTTAATTTTCTTAAATTTGCTAGATTACCTGATTCAGGGACTCTTCAACTCTTGATACTTGATACTTGATACTTGATGGTGATACTGCCCAACACCCCTAAAAGTGTATAATGTAGCCTTGTAGGCAGTCATACACCTCAACTTTTTAAAACACCACTGCACAAAAGTCACAAACATTCACTCAAAATCGGCATTTAATTTACAAAAACCGACCACAAAATATCCAAGAAATACAATAAATTCAACTCACCGATGTTGGAAAAGATATTTCCAAAAATCAAATCCGTAATTTACTGTTGATTCTCGCGAAACGAGTCATTGTGTACATTTCCTGGTCGCCGCGGGCGCTGACATCTCCCCAAAAGAGTTTTGTCCTTAAAAATTCGGTCCCTGTGGCATACACGGAAAAGTCCCGATTTTCTGTGTGCGCGATCGTAAAGATCGATGTGCGCTTGCGATCCCGAGTTTCTTCGTGGACAAAAATTTTATTGGCCGATTTTAGTCTAAGACATCGGCAGTATGTAAACAACACGCGATCGCGAAACAAATCGGCGGGGATTTCTCCGGTTTTGGACAAGATTTTGACTTGGGATTTTGCTGAAAATATCAAAAGTTCTTCCTAACGGCCATTTGCGGTAGGAGTGAGATTTTTAAGGGCTGAATTTGAAAGCAAGTATTTAAAATATTTATCTTATTTCCCCCCATACCTTTACTACACGCGACAGAAAATACCAACTATTTTTGCATTTTGTATTCGTAGTGGTCAATATGACCACTATTCGTGGTATGCTACCGAGTATTTTCTATAATACAGTATTCAGTACAGTAACACCACACAAGACTATGAGCATGTGGGACTGAATCATAAAAAAGCGCTGTAACAACTAACAACTAACAACGATGCTTAATAAATTAAATATATAAATGCATCATCACAATATTTCATACATAATGAGGGTAATGAAATAATCTTTTACTCACCTTTTCCCTTAGGCATAGTTGAATCTATATCGCCGAACAAAATTATGAGACAAATTTCGGATCTGTACGTCTCCAGACAGTGCACGTAAAATTCAAAGTTAAAGGGACTGATGCAGCTTTGTGATTGGTCAATTCGATTAGCCTCCGTAAGTAGTGTTTACATTAAATTAAAAAGAAGAATTTAATTTTGCACCGGCCACCCGGACCGGGCATTGGCGGATCCAGGGGGGGGGGGGGGGGGGGGGGGGGGGGGGGGGACTTCCGACCCGTGCCCCCCCCCCCCCCTTTGGAAGAAAAGTATGCATTTTGACCATAGACGAATCGCCATTTTCTCGATTGTGCCCCCCTATTAGAATGAAGACGTTTTTTTTCTTTTTTTGCTTGACAGTGAAGTATGGAGGGAAACTGGAACCCCCCCCCCCCCCAACTGATCGAATTTTGAAAGTCTGGCGAAAAAAAAAATTGTGTCGTCCCCCACTTTCTCTATTCAGAATCGAAAATCCTCACCGTCGCTTCGGTCCATGGTACAGCAAAATGAAAAGTCTTATTTAGGGAAGGGGTGGGGATGTACATGTACCCCTATTTTGTACATGTGATATGTATTTCATGACTGGCGCTATAGAAAATACATGTACTTTAATTCTCACCGGCTCAGCCCCCTCAAATTGTTTGAGTTGATCATTACACCACTAGTTATCAGGGGCGTCGCTAGATCATTTTGAATTGGGGGGGGGGGTGTAATATCTAAATTTGCCAACAAATATTTAAGGCGTGACCCCAAAGTTTGCCGACAAGATTTCTGCACCTTCATAAGCTCATGCACAAATAATAATAAAATAAAATCGCATATATTTTGCCCGAACATAATTTTTTTTTTAACTTCTCGTGCAGTTAAAATGTACAGAAATTACTATCCGGGAACCTTGCTGCTAAAATACATGTATGTGAATATTCTGTTATTATCTCGCTGCCAGAATATTAAGTGGTGGTTGCCCCAATATTGGAACTGTGAAAATCCTTGGGGGGGGGGGGGGTGGTTGCAGCCCATTGCCTGAGGACGCCTTTGGCAAAATAATAATTTTTCAAAAACAATTGGCCATTTTTTCTTCTTTGTCTTTCTTTCCCTTTATCTTTCCTTCTTCACTGTAAAACATTATATTTAAAAAATACGGATTAAAACTTGTCAGTAATTAAAAAACGCTCAACATTAAATTAAGTGTTGGTTAAAAATGACTTTTAATCTTCCGTCCGTTAATAATATTGTTGGTTAAAACTATATTTTTAAAAGCATTGTTGGTTATGTCATGAGTCGTGGGCAAGCATTGTAACCAAGTAACCAACAATTGATTACAAAAAGAATTCCCGCCAAAAGAACTGACCCCTTCATTGTGTAAATTGTCGAAACTCTCGGATGATTTTGTTGGTTAAACGGAAATCTGACCTTACAATTTGCCCTGTGAATGTTTGAGAGAATTCGGACAAGCAATAAGAAAGTTATGAATTTTTGAAATCGTATAATCACTACAATTATTATGGGAATTTCAAATTGGCCAAATAGGTAATGTCACTGTGACAGGGGCGGCAGAGCGTCTTTCAAAGTGGGGGGGGGGGGGGTTATGTCATGAGTCGTGTGCAAGCATTGTAACCAAGTAACCAACAATTGATTAGAAAAAGAAATCCCGCCAAAATTACTGACCTCTTCATTGCGTAAATTGTCGAAACACTCGGATGATTTTGTTGGTTAAAGGGAAATCTGATCTTAATGACAATTTGCCCTTAAGAAAGAGATGGTGAAAGTTTGAAAGAATTCGGACAAGCAATAAGAAAGTTATGAATTTTTGAAAATCGTATAATCACTATAATTATGGGAATTTCAAATTGGAAAAATAGGTAATGTCACTGTGACAGGGGCGGCGGAGCGTCTTTCAAAGTGGGAGGGGGGGGGCACCAGCCAAAAAGGGCACTTTCGATAGTGAAGTTAGATATGGCTCTTTTTGTAAGAAACAGTGGGAAAGATAGGTAAAAGGGGGCATTTATCATAAGAAGAATGGGTGCTTATCAGAGATGGGATGGGGCACTTATAAGAAGTGAAGACTAATGAGAAGAGGAAAGGGCACAATCATGTAAGATAGGAAAAGGGGAACTTATCAGAAGGGGAAAGGGCACTTATTAGAAAGGAAAAGGGGCATCTTACGGTAGTAAAAAGCCACTTATCAGAGAGAATGGGGAGTTTTTGCAGATGTAAAATGGGCACTGTTGGTGTACTTGAAAAAGTGGTGGGCACTGTGCCCCCGGCCCCTCGGGTGCGCAGCCCCTGTACTGTGATGTAGTTGCGGACACACTATGAACACGATGACAAAGAGAGCGGACAAAAATATACAGCTCCTCATTGTATCCTCCACAATAGGGTGGTTTACGTAGTGATTCAAATTTATGGATGTTTCTTTCCTGGGGACCTAGTAACGAGGTATTCCATTAACCTGTTATTAATGAATGAACTACAATACTTGGAATCCAGTTTGCATACATTACTTGTTGCTATGTCGGGCAAGCCTCGGGCAAGCTTTCAGGTTGTCAAGAACAACCTTTGTTTCAAAAGTATGCATAAAATTTGAATCACTACGTAAACCGCCCTATTGCTCTGGTAGACAAAAGAACATCCCTTCTTTACTATTATGTAAAATAAGTAGAACAGGTGAATATGCATGTTACACCCGTTCTACATATTTTTACACAATAGCAATGAAGGGATGTTCTTTTGTCTACCAGGGCAATTGTGGAAGGTACAATGAGGAGCCGTATTATTTTGTCCGCTTCTTTGTTCGCCATGTTCATAGTGACAACTCCTCCATTTGCTCCAACACACAAAATGCACTGTGTCATTTTTTTTCCTTCAAAATGTTTTACTCAGTAGGATCTTTTTCTTTCATGAGCACCTATATAATATGCACTATGAACACTAATACACTATGACAAAATATACAGCTCCTCATTGTACCCTCCACAATTGCTCAAGATGGTAGACAAAAGAACATCCGTTCATTGCTATTTTGGAAAATAAGTAGAAAAGGTGAATATGCATGTGTCACCTGTTCTACATATTTACATAATAGCAATGACGGGATGTTCTTTTGTCTACCAGAGCAATTGTGGAAGGTACAATGAGGAGATGTATATTTTGTCCGCTTCTTTGTTCGCCATGTTCGTAGTGTATAACAACACGTACTCCAATATATCTTAATTACGTCCCCAAGGGTAAAGGCGCTTCGGAGAAAATCGATTTGATATTCGCATAGATGTAGTGATCTCATTTTTCAAACAGCCATAACTTTCTTATTCCTTGTCCGATTTCTTTCTAACTTTTATCATCCTGTTTTTCCTATTTTTCTACTTTTACAGCCCTATAAAGTTTAATCAAAGTTGATTAAAATCCTGGTCACGTGACCGAACCGCCATGGAAACGAAAATACTACCGCATAATTTTCCCCCCCAAAGATGGAAGGTGTTACTAAATGAATGAACTTGGTGGGCTAATCAGCGTGTTTGCAGGTGAGAAACCTATTACATACCTAGCTTGTATGGAAGAAATACAGTGAGGTTTTTGCTTTCTATAAACCACTTCACTCTCCCTTTCTTCATGCCATTTCTTTGGAGATATAGTTTTCATACTTGGTCAAAATTGTACATGTTCTACTTAATGGATTTTGAAAATTTGCATTTGTTGCAAACTTGCACAGAAATTTGACTATAGCAGTCTTGATTTCATGTTTATTTTCACCTTGATATTGCACGTGACAAATATGCCTCACATTAGTGCATAGTTGTATTTATTCGGTTAAAGCAAGGAAAGGTTTGATTGTTGACCTTCACACAGTGGTATGTTCAAGTTCACATTAGTTCAGAGGTCATTTGAGGTCATCTGAAGAAGTATGCTTCCACCATTCCTGTTTAGTTTTATTTAATTATATACGTATAGAAATCACTAAATGCATTATAACTGTGATGTGGTAGAATTAAATTATACATATTTCAAGCAATGCATGGTGATGATGTTAATTTCAAGATTGTAAGATCAGTTATTGTGTGATTCCAGTGGTGTTTATTTGAAAAGAATCTCAAGTTACGTTACAAATTGAATTCCTCAAATCTAACATCGTCTCAGTTTTGCTATTGCTGTTGTTCAACGAAATGTTATTTATTAACCAACGCCATATATTGTATAAAATAACTTGATTAACAAAATGGTTACCGTTAAAGTTTAAACCACTATCTTGTTAAAATTTAATCAACATGTTGTAAATCAGCATAGAACTAAATAAAATGTACAAATAAAATGCTTAAATAATTAGCCCATAAACTTTTACCAACAACCTGTGTGAGTTTACCAACATCCGATTAGCAAACAAATGGTTCAAACTTTATCCAACAACCTGTGCATCAAGATATTAACAAAGAAATGATTAAAACATTGACCCACAACCTGTGTGAGTTTAACCAACATCAAAGTAGAATTAGCCAACAATTAGTTAAAACTTCGTATCTCCGAAGGTTCGTAATTCCGAAGGTTCGTTATTACGAAAACACAATAGAGCCCTACAAAACTTTTCGGGATTACGAACCTTCGGAAATACGAACCCTTTTCATTTTTGGAATTACGAATCCTATTTCATTTTCAGAATTATGAACCGTCCGACGCGTCAGAGTATAACGAACCTTCGGAAAAACGACATGTAATGGTATCTTTGATGGAAAGTATCCTTATCGTTATCGGTGAAGTCTGACCCTGACCTTGACTCCTTAGAACGTCTTCTCCCCCCTCCTCCCTGACCTTGACTCTTTAGAACGTCTTCTCCCCCCTCCTCCTGCTCGTCACCCCTCCTCCCCCATCCCCTCTATCTATCTCTTTCTCTCTCTCCGTTGTTTTTCTTCTTTTTGGGCATTCCCCTCTTAAATTAAACGAAGGGGACACAAATATTTTTAAAATTTTTCTTTCACCCTAAACAGATGTGTTAATTGCAACAAAACAAGTTACATTCAATTTTCATTTAATAAACAAGTTACAAAGCAATACAACATTTTACAGATACATTTTCAACATTTCAGGTAAATTATACATTTTTCGTTTTCTTTTTTTTTAAAGGGCAGTATTGTTGTCGATTCGTATTTTAAATTCATACGAAAAAGAAGTAAACAATTTTTCCTCCTTTCATATTTTCCTTTCTCGTTTCTCAAAATCAGCATTTTGTATATTTTCCAAAGAGCAATTATTTAGAATAAACTGACACTAATATTATATTTCAATTAATTTATTAATTGATATAGGTCCATACATTAATAACTAATTTTATTAAACCTGTATATCATCATTTCCCGATTATGTTCCTATAGGAATTAATAAATACTATATACACGTACATGAAGAGTTATTTTTTATCTGTTTTTGTCTTCTTTGTTGTTTTGTTTCCTGAAATGCTACGAATACATGAAAATACAAGATTGATTGTTTGATTGATTTTATTTGCCAAGCATTCAGAACATAATAAATGTGTACATAGTAGAATAACAAATTAGCAAGCTTGAACAGGATAACCCACGAAAGCTCGAAAGCTTATTTCCAGTGGGGTCCTCTTGTATTGAAGCAACATGAAAATCATTTTGAGATGGGCTGATCTAGGGTGGCCATGGTTACTCACTTTTGTTTTAATTTCTGCTACCTCTCCTCCTCTTTATGGAGAGTGACGATACCATATCCATTGAAGTTTTATGTACTTAAAAATACTTTGAAACATTCTCAACAGAAACGTTTGATGACCTCGGTGGCAATAGAATGCTTTAGACAGTGGCGTAGTGCGAGTCCAGCCCTTGTGGGGGCACTGGCATCATGGGGGTGGGGCACCGGTATTACTCGGAAAATTCAAGACGACTTTATTGGTTGAATGCTTTATTTGGATACAAACACAACAGGAACAGTTCAATTTCATTCATATTGGCAGTCAAAGGACTGAATTGTCGAGAATGACATGATAATAAAATTATCATAAATATTTCATTATATCATTTCATGTCAGTATGGTACATTATAATATATATATATAACAGCTGAAAGTAGCTTCTAAGACATTCTCATGAAATCCTCGACAAAATCATATACATGTAGTAAGAAACAGGTACAACATACATGTATATCAGCTTGCAGATGGAAAAAAGGTAAACAATTAATTCGTTATAAGAGCATTTTACTTCATTGGTGATATTCCATATGAAGAGGTCACTGATTGGGGGAGGGTGCGGGATGGTCCTTTCGTCTGCCTTTCTCATCATGTCCCTTTCCCTTTCCTTTTCTCTCCTGATTTCTTTTTTTTTTAAATTGTTTTTGCCCATGGATGGGGGGGGGGGGGGGCACGTGCACGCCGCGCCCTTGTAGCTAGGCCCTCGCCTTTACTGCAGTATATAACATAAAATGACTATGGAAATGCGTTGGGAAATTTCCAGATAACTTTTTGAGGTGGTATCACGTCACTGTCAAAAGTTGTAGGTATCATGCAAATTGCCAAACCAAAATAACAAAGACTTGCTCACACCATGGACCATGGTTACACTAAAAGAAATCGTTACGATACACGTTCTCATATTCAATCTCAGATCCTTCATATTTTTTACCTGTTTAACGTATAAAATATGTAATCATATGTATATATATATATATATTATTAATTTACATCTCAAGCTTTGAATATTATACTGTCACAAATGCTCTTATTTGTGTGAAATCAATGTTTTCCTATGCGACATTAAATAAATATAATGAAATTTGTAACGAAACTGAATGATAAACCACTGAAATACATTTGTAACTGGACCGTATAGGCCTATAATTATATTTCCTTAGAACTAATAAAAAGACTTATCATTACATTCCTCACCCAATTAAAACACATCATTATAATTATGACACGATTAACATTACGATATACATATAAAGTAGTACTGCAGTGTGAATTATTTGTTTCAATATCTTTTCCATAACCATAAATCGGCATTATGCATGTAATATGTATAATGACGGTTCGAAATAAAGAGGTGTTAATTGCATGCACTGAAACAATAGCAGCCCCACGGCTGAGTTACAGTCGGAAAACACTTTAAAATACATAACATAAACATATTCGTAGCAAATAACAGTGAATCTTGTTATCATTGATTCAAGGTATTATAACAAGACGACTAATGATTTTCTTGTTGTTTCCAAGGGGTAGGAGCAGAACAAATTTCCAACATTTGTTTTTCCCCCTGGAATGTGATATCGAACATTCAAGAATCCCACTGGCCTTCCTAAGACCAACAAAGGCTCCTTTCTCTCATAATTAAAGCACAACCCTGCCCTTACTTGCTTTATACACCTGTGTTGTCGCAAATGCCAACACGCTACTGTGCTAAAATTGTGTTTATTGCACTGAAACACTTTCGCAGCCCTAGGGCTGATTTACAGTCGGAAATCAATTAAAATACATAACGTAAACGTATTCATATAAATCATTTGATTCAAGATGTTATGGATCCGCTCTTACGACCAAGTTTTGTGGTCTTCAGGGCAGACATGCTCAGTAAACATCACTGCTCAACTGGTTTATGGAATCCATGTCCCTTCATTTCTAGTAGCTTCAAGAGTCGTTCTTTGAGATGCTCTCTCTTCCTATACATCGGGAGATGTAGCACGACATAGCCATGACATGTGTTCACTTCAGGGCACATGTCCTGAGGGGGCTTCCCCCTACAATCTTTGTCTCCACCCATGGGCCAGATCCGAGGTCCAATCTCACGGAATCCACCAAGGGGTACGTGATCTGCACCCGTTATTAATCCTGAAATCAAATCAGATGAGATTATAATTAAAATATAGCATTCAGAACGAAGACTGGATTTTCTCATCGGCATGACCAGATTACTATCATCTTGTCGAAAATATTTTTGTCTTCAAAATAAATTACATTAAACAAAAACAGAGTTGTTTGGTGAATGATTACAATTCCTGACTTATGACTTCCCGTTCCTTGTAAGTTGTTATAAATGTATTACGATTCATACTGATGTGATATTATAATATCACGTATATTGTGCTTGATCATTATTCGCATTTACATTCGCACTGTAAAAAATGTATATCACCATGTATAGGCCTGTATGTAATGCTTACTCAGAAAGTCTTTTTTTTCACTCTCACTTAGATCACCATTGAAAACTGACCAAAACATTTTGATCACACTGTGTTTCGCTGTATAGCCCTTTTCATACCCGAAGCTCTGCATGTATATTGAGAAGAAACAAAACAAGTAAAGATGAATTGAATTTTCTTAAACATTATTGATTTACATCAATATTCTGTTCATAAACATATAACAGAGTATGATCATACATATATTTATAACAAATATATAGATACAAATATTTAAAGTATATCACAGAAGTATACAAAATGTCAAATGGACGGTAACCGTAAGTACAAAAAATAATAAAATGGGCAATATAAACAGTGAAATCATAATTATTTCGAATAGTATCCTAAAAGATATCATATTATCAGATATTTCATCTTTCAATTAAGAGTCAAATTTGAAGTTTTATTCATCTGTTTCACTTTATATTGGATTTGAAATATCTCCTATGAAAACAGAAAAGTCACAATCCTGTACTATAATCTTTGTATCAGGAATAACTTTAAATTAACATGGTTCAAAATTAATCACAACTTGAGAATTTAAAGAGAAGAGTGGTGCACGGATAAGAGTTCACCTGTTTGAATGACTTCCAATCGTATTCACCCCCTTGGAACAATGACATCAGCTCCTGTGGTGTGAAGAGTTTGTGGAGAGCGAAACGACCCAGCATGCTTCGGAAACTCTCACTGAAGACATCGAAGTGGGAAGATGCTGTGTAATGCTTGGCGTAAAGCTCAAGGAATTCTTGCCTATATGGATTTGGATAAAGTGATCGGAGCAGATCAATTAGGCGAGAGAAAAGTTTAGATTAATGGCTGCAACATATCGCTCGTTGCAATGACATGGATGGACAGGATTTAATACAGAATAGGGACCACGCTTTTTGACCACCAACAACATTCTACAGTCTACTTCTTTCATCTCGATCTTCTCAAACCGGTAGCCACTCTTTATCTCCATCAACATGGTTTTCAATCGAATGTTATTTTATGTGGCTATAGGGGTGATTGATCTATCGTACATCAGTCATGTAAACAGATAAAAGTAAAGGACACAAAGGTAAAGTGTAAAACTTTTTAAGAGCGCTATACATATATAAATTAAACTACAGTATCATGAATATAATTATATTTACACGTTGGCAGCGACAACGACTTGGTCTTTTCCTCCAGGTTTAAGTTCGATATCCGGCTCATTGTTAGATCCAGGCACGGTAAAGGTGTAGTCGGAAAGCTCGTCTTCACTCATCCCTTGCAAATCTTCCATGCTCTTCGCCATAGTTGGATGTAGGAGTTGTAAGTCTTCAAAGCTGGATTTGCTATAAAAAAAAGTTTAACAAACAAAAACCTTTTACAAGCTATACATTATTTGTCAACGAATGTACTGGTCACCAAATGATGCAGCCTTAATTGAATCATGAAGAATAAATATGTATCATGTTTGACTGTTTTACAAATACAAAGCTTATCATTAAATCCCCTCTCTCTTTATTTGTATACTCATTTTCCGGCAACAATTTTTCCGTGTTTAAAGCATATAACGCTCTCACAATTCTACCATCAAACGTGAACCTTTATCTTTATGATGAATACACTGGCGTAGACAGGGGGTCACCAGGGGGCCATGCGCACCCCCCCCCCCCCACCCCTATTCAGCCACTAAAAAAAATTGCGAAAGCGAAAAAGCAAGGGAAGTGAGAGAAAAAGGCCTAAAAGGGCGCTAAAAGCCGTTATCTGGCTCTCAAAATTTGCTAAAACGTCAAAGTTTTCGCGCTTCGCGCGGGAAGGGGGGAAATAAATCTCCTCTCCCTGCATGCACCCATGTTACCATGGGTGTCCATCCCGGGGGATGGGGGTATATATATTTAAAAAAAAAAGATTTGAGGTGGGAGATGGTCTGTATTATCACCCCCAATATTTTTTAAATAAAATAAATAAGAATTATGATACATTAACTTAAAACTAATAATTATCCAAACTCATGATGTTTGATCTTGAAATACCATCACATTCTTTAATGATTAGAAGGAAGGAAATAATAAATACAGTACCATAATGCAAAAATATCGAAGAAAATTCGTTCGCTTGCATTATTATTCTCCGTCCATTTGCGTAGATCCATGCATTCCTTCTTTTCATTAAAACCATCTTGGGATACTCCGAAATGCCAGTTTTATAGACAGATTTTTTAAAAATTCCCTGATGTAGGAGGGGGATAACCCCTCCCACCCTCGCTCGGTCTCTTCGCTCAGTGGTGTATCTAGGGGGCAGGGGGGCTCATGCCCCGGGTAGCACTTGAAGGGGGCGCAAAAAACGCAAAGGGGAGAAAGAAAAATAGGGGGAAATGAAGAAAAATCATAATCTTTACGGATCACTTGCCCCAAATTTGCAGGGTAAATGCACTAGAAATCTAGTGTTTGAAGGTTTGAAATGCGAAAATTTTCCAAAGTTCGGTCGCTTTGCTCCCTCGCATAATTATTTTCTTTCAGGAGGGGGGGGGGGGGGAACCTAACTTCATTATTTGCCCCGAACGCCATAATCCCTAGATACGCCACTGGCTTCGTTCCCTCGCATGTGAAATGTTGCGTCCAAATAATTGAAAAGATGTCCGGGCGTCGAACAAAACTTTCCGCCTAAAAATATTGTTTGCTACAAGCCGTTATCTTTCTCTCAAATTTGCTAAAACGTCAGAGCTTTCGCGCTTCACGCAGGAAGTGGGAAATTCGCCCCTCCCTGCACCAACCCCTGTCACAGACAGTGCAGTATTGCGTCCAAATAACTAAAAAACAGTCAGGGCGTCGAACTATATACTTTCCGCCTCAAAAATTTGTTTGCTACGAGCCGTTTATCTTTCTCTTAAATTTGCTGTAAACTCCCCCTCCCTGCACCCACCCCTGGGGAGCACGCTTTGCTTGCTCATCACCTATTTCGCACTCTTTGCGTGCCCCACAACCGCCCCCCCCCCCCTAAAATGAAATCCTGGCTATGCGGTAGGATCCTTCACGTCTGGCCCCCTTTTGAAAAATCCTGGCTACGCCTGTGGATGAATATGATACAATTTGAAACTCTTGCTTATTTTCTTCTGTGTCGAATATAATTATACTATGAAGCTCCAAACCAATAGCTCCATACTTCCCTTGCAATGCATTTACACCTATGATGTTTTATTTTACCACGGATGATTTTTATTATTATCAATCAATTTACTGCATCACTTTGATTTTTTAAAATTAAGATTCACCTCTTTTCCAACAGCTTTTTGTAGAAGAGGAGTGGGAAAGGAAGAGTGATGATTGCCTTGTTGTAGAACATCAGGGTGAACAGTTTTCCAATCAATTTCAATTTTTCCAGGTCCTTGTAATCCTGAATAAGTAAAATTATGAAGTTTAAGAATATTAGAGAATAAGCTTAGTACATGTATTCTTTTATAATAAAAACTGAAAAAAATACCACAGTAGAATACATCACATAATAACTTTACTGCCTTTATACTTATATATATGTATGTATATATATATATATATATATATATATGTACAAACGTATTACATAATACTAATAAGCTCGGCGATCCCGGGGATTTTGAAGACTGGAAAAAATTGTATAGTAAATATACAGTAAAAGCTGCAAAACCATGTTTAGGTTATTAAAAATTCTAAAAGGCAAATTTTCTATATTCAAAACGGCAAGTTACATCAACTGGTCGCTACGCTCGCATAATAGTACTAAAAATTGTACAATATTGCAGAAAATCTCTTAACTGTATTAAGGTATTATTAAAACAGAGATTCTACTGTTTTTACAACAGACAATGTCAACTCCCGCTAGGAATAATGCAGGGAGCCGGGGACGCCTATCTCTGGCAATATTCGAGGGTTGTCCTCCCCCCTCCCCGAAAATGAGTAAAGACGATTTGTGTAAATAGAGATTTAACGCTTTGCGTGATTTGCCTTTGTGATAGAAAGTCCTCTAAACAGTCATTCCAAACCTCAGCGTGTTCTCCCTCTTTCGCCATATGTGACCTGGCAAAATTATAAACATAATTATACTGAGGAATCCGCCAGAATGCAAAATTATTTCGAGGCTTAATTTCGGGTGGGGGGGGGGGGGGTAATCTGATTCAATCCAACCATCAATATTTATGCTCTTTCAGAAAATTGGATTGTAATCACTGGCGTAGATAGGGGGACACAGGGGGACACGCCCCTACCCCCTATTCAGGCACTAAAAAAGGCGGGGGAAGTGAGAGAGAAAAAGGCCTAAAAAGACGCTACAAGCCGTTATCTTTCTCTCAAAATTTGCTAAAACGTCAAAGTATTCGCGATTCGCGCAGGAAGGAGGGAAAACTCTCCTCTCTCTACACCCACCCCTGTTACATACAGTGAAAGGTTGCGTCCAAATAATTAAAAGGCAGTCCGGGCGTCGGACTATAAATTTCCGCCGAAAAAATTGTTTGCTAAGAGCCGTTAGCTTTCTCTCAAATTTGCTAAAACGTCAGAGCTTTCGCGATTCGCGCGGGAAGGGGGAAAAACTCCCCTCCCTGCACTCACCTCTGTTACATACAGTGCAGTATTGCGTCCAAAATAACTTAAAAGCAGGCAGGGCGTCGAACTAAAATTCCGCCTTGAAAAAAAGTGCTAAACATCAGAGCGTTCGCGCTTCGTGCGGGAAGGGGAAATTCCCCTCCCTGCACCCACCCCTGTTTCATACATTGCAGTATTTCATCCAGAATAGCTGAAAAGCAGCCAGGGCGGCAAATTAACATTCCGCCTAAAAAAAGGTGCTAAAACGTCAGAGCTTTCTCGCTTCGCGCGGGAAGGGGGAACTCCTCCCTGCACCCACCCCTGTTACATACAGTGCAATATTGCGTCCAAATAACTGAAAAGCACTCGGGGCGTCGAACTATAACTTTCCGCCTGAAAAATTGTTGCTACAAGCCGTTATCTTTCTCTCAAATTTGCTGAAACGTCAGGGGGAACTCCCCCCACCACCACGATCCTCCCTGCACCATCCCTATTACAGAGCAGTATAACGTCCGAATAACTGAAAAGCAGTCCGGACGTCGAAATGGCTTTCCGCCTAAAAGAAAGTTGCTAAGAGCCGTTATCTTTCTCCTAAATTTACTATTAACGTCAGAGCTTCTCCCCCCCTGCACCCACCCATGGGAAAATCCTGGCTACGCCTGTGATTGTATACTTTATTGGGATGATCTTGCATTTGAATGTTAATCATTCAAAAACATGTTTATTATTCAAATTCTGGAGCTATACTTCATTGAGAAATTCTAAATAATGGGTAAAGCTTGGATACACGAATACCATTTCTGATGGGCAAATCGTCACAATATTGTCTGGGTTTGGTAAAGATTGAGCGGAACCAGAGAAAGCATTTATTGCGCCATATAAATGCCTTTGGTTAATATATTTAATAGGATACACACCCTAATGTTAGGAAGTTATTTACCCATCGTTTTTTTAAGACTATAAGTGGAATATTGACCTTGTTGAACCAGAATGTCGTACAAGAAGGAGAATCGTTGACTTTCTGGAAAATAGAGTGCTTCTCCAGATCGAACAATTCTTCAAACAAACGGGAGAAGAATTCCTGTTGATACAGATAGATTAAGAAAATGAACTATTATAAACCACAATTGGATCGGAATGACTACACGAAAGTGAATTAAAATTTCCACTGGATTTAGCTGTAAAAGATTATCAAATTTGAACCGCTGATACGAGTATAATTATGCTCTGATCGTGCAGAATTTTTTTTTTTTCTTAAACATTACCCACTACATAATTATTGATGTGTGCTTAAATATCATTATACTTATTACTTCATATACCTTCATGGGACCTCCGGCATTTACACCCAGCGACACATCACTCTTGAAATGGACTTCAAGGGGCAGTAAGAGCGACTCTTCAGTTTTGCCGCTGACATTGGAGATCGCTGACTCCACTGTCTTCTCACTCTCGTCGTCGATTGCGAAACGGAGTCGAACCTGTTGAGTCATTGGCACCAGTGGCGGCCCCGGGCCAATGGCCCCAATGTTTCGAATAATTTGCTGGATCTGTAGCTGAGACTAGTGAAAGATCGCAAAAGTAATTTAAGGCTACTACTTTCTGTCATATTTTTTCAAAAGCATGCCGCATCTTTTTTTTTGAAAAACTTCACATCACCTAAATTTATGCAAGGAAAATGGGGGAAAAAATATATAGGCTATATACATGTACATTACCTTTAATAGACCATGCGAAAGGACCTCAGACCCCCCCCCCCCTTTCCCGCCCGCCCCATAATTCATGATAATGTGAAATCTTATTGATACCATTATTATTCTCCGATGATTGTTCTACCTCAATACTCCAAACTCAGAACAACTTGATAAATTTTCATGAAGAGTAGTGAATTCCCATTCATCATAGAATATTCTTTAATTATATGCTTCAGCTTTCCAATCTCGTGCATATATGTGAGTTGATCAAGCGGTCGACTCCCTCTGGTTTGTCTATACAACGATCCAGGGTTTGAACTCAAGCCGTGCCCTTCGGGTGGTGATGAAGGGTGCAACCCCCTCTTTATCTTAGCACCCTCTTTAACCCTCCATACATGGTCCTATGAAATCCAACTCTAACCCCTTTAAAAATCCTAAGTGGACAAAAGTCCAGAGACTTACAAACTGCATATGATCAAAATTCCCAGATGCAAGCTTCCACTTTGTCGGAACATCGAAAAGGAACGGAAAATCCAACAGAGAACGCTGGATTGTAAAAGGAAATACACGAATCAGGAAAATGTAGAAAAGATGTACATGTATCTTCCGTGACACTTCATCTAGTTATCTTTTATCCTTTATTCACTATTATTTTTTCCTCATGTGCTCACACGGACGCAAAACAGTACCCATATTTTTAATGTATTTATGACATTTTTAAGAACGGAAATCTTAACGGAGTTGGAACACTGCATGCATCAGCATCCATGAACGTTTTGGAGCTTCTAAACCTTTCCCACTCTCTGCAACGCTATTTGGGAATTTGAAATTCTACTTCGGGGTTATTCTTTGCTGCTTGTTAAATACAATCAAGACTTTTGAAAATCAAGCAAAATCATTTTCATTTTTATGCATATTATCATTTTATGTTAGATAAAATGACTTTTAGATAAAATGACAAAGTCATTAATTATACCGATTTACCTTTTCTAATGACAGTAAAAAAAATATATAAAATATTGGTTGTCCTTTATAACATTGTTCGTACCTTACGCCAGACCGGAAGAATTGATAAATTTACAAGATGACACTGTAGGAGACCATCTCCAAGTTTTCTCACAGTCTCGGCATCCTCAACTTGTCCTAGGTAGAACTGATCCACACCGATCTTGAAACCCAGTGACTTGTTGGTCTGCAGAGAAACAATGGGCTATTAAAAAGATTCTTCCACTAATGTTGGTTAAATTATGCAGAAATCATTTCTTTCAGATAAAATGACGGTAATACCACCAACCACAACCAGCTTTGTCTAATGAACTTTGAGAAAATTCAGCTGTAGTGAAAAAGTGTCAATCAATGTTAACCCAATCAATAATCTGTTTTCGACATAAAAATGTATGCTTTTATGTAATTTGAAAAAGAATGTAATGGACATAAAGATTTTTTCTTTTCACTAAGCGCATGCATGAGGCCTTTAAAATTATTGTGCGCTACGGCTTATATATTTTAAAAATTGTTTCAGTATTGTTTTCATGATTCTTATCAATTTTTTAATCATTATCATTTCCTGTAGTAGTAGTAGTAGTAGTAGTAGTAGTAGTATAGTAGCACTATGATGATGATGATGATGGTATTGATGATTATAATTATCATATTATTATTATTATTTTTGTTATTGTTATCATTGTTATTATCATTATTCTTATTATTATCATCATCTTCTTTATTTTTATCAGTATAATTAAATAATGTGTTATATTATCAATTGTGATTGGCTTACCATACCTCATAGAGCATCGCCAGGATGCCAAGGTAGTTTTCCTCAACTTTCATGTAGCCATTCTTCTTGTTCTGACTCTTGAAGGCCTGCAGGAAGACCTTTACTACCCTGGCTAGAAGGTCAAAATCGCTCTTCCACCAGGTCACTACCAACGTCAATAAAAGTTATATATTATCAATCAACATAATTTCTTTTTTAGTTTTAAGTTCAAATAACTGCTCAACCAAAGGTCAAGGGAAGAAGTATCAACAAGTATGACAAACCTCCACGTATGGAAAATTAACAAATAAAACCAAAGGTATAATGAAATGTCCGCAAAAGGAATATGTGAAAAAAGAGCGAAAAGAATATAGAACAAATAAAGAACAGAACGAATATAAAATACAGAATATTATTGCTATGTGGGGAAAGGTATCCAACGACATGCAGACATGAACATGTTTGTTTGGCATGTTGGGTATACAAATTGATGAATCACGTTATAATCATCCGTATCTACACAAGGATAAACAGTACCTTAAGATAATTTCCCGTTTAATACTAATAAAAACAATTAAAAAAAACAAATAAAACAACACTCTGACATGTTAGTCATGTGATGCAAACGGGGGCGGGTAGAACCAAACTTGCTATGACGCTCCGTCATGCTATTTCAGTTGGGTAATTAGTTAGGAAATTGTGACTCTAGCCATTTCAGTAAGTGACCTCTATAATATAAGTGTGAACTAACCCATTTTGTCAAAGCTCCTTTCTGCTTCTGTCTTTATCTTTATCATGGTGAACGCCATGAGGTCAATGATATTCCTACCCCACTCTTTATCAGGTTCGTCAAACGCAGGACACTCCAGCAAAATTGGTAGAACTGGTAAAAGTTCGGTACCAGAATCTTGCCAAAGAGGGTTATCCTTAAGCTCTCTTTTGAAGTGCTCAATAATCACTGCTGCGACCTGATGATAAGGACACCCCACAAAGAACAAATTAACGTATCATAGTAATAAAGAAAAACATACAGTAGGTTAAGGAACAAAAGGAGACACGTACATGTATATAACACTGACATACATGTGATTTCTGAGATTTGTCAGGAGATGTGTATTTCACGTAATTAAAAACAAACAACATGTAACCTAAAAAAATATACGCAAAACAATAAATCTGTTTTCATATAGGCCTACAAGTGATGTGAAGGGGGTAACCTCGCTAGTCATAAGGACAGCTATTCATATAAGGACCACTTATTCATAAGGACCGCTATTCATAACGCGTGTTAAATGAATAGCGTTTTTCTATGAATAGCGGTCCTTAATAGCGAGCGGACCCCATGAGAAGATCATTATTACAAACCTCTTCTAAGCGTTTGCTGTTACCCTTGAGAAGAAGGAACGTCTCCTGGAGGGATTCCATCCAGATATACTCTTCACTAAAATACATAGAAACAAAAATTATAAGCTCTGGGAACAAACAGTGGTTATTATCTACATTAGTTAATTTTTTGCATATATCGTAGTGAGAATAGAAGCGGCAGGTTATTCCCCTAACTCTTGCTTCTAAAATAAATAATGAAATCAAAATATGGGGACGTACATGTCACTATTTCCCTACAATCAGAGGCGGCGGAACGTCGGGCTCGGACAATGGAAGGGGGCATCTTTTGTCCGTCAAACAAGCTTTAAGCGTATATTGCCATACATATTGCCATACCTTTGCATGTTATTACATTATCCATATACTGTTCCTGTATTATGTTCAAATTTGCCTTTTAATTCTGTTATTATCTACTTATACTTATTCTCATATTTGTCATAATGATCAAACTATGTAATGCAGTGAAACATGCAGAAATAAATAAATAATTAAACAAAATATGCCGTCCCACTTCCATTGTCTGAGCCCAACGTTCCGACCCGTCTCCCTACAATCTAATCATATTAAAGGGAGGGCCATATAAAACAATACAGAAGTAAAACTGATACTGTAACAAAGAAATTAACAAGGCAAAAAAAGGAGCAGACGAGTACTACCTTCTCTCGTGGAAGGAGAAATTCATTTTTCTTAAACTAGTCCTAGTCCATGAAGATTCACGATAATAGATAAGAGGACCAACAAAGTTACAAACTTACTTTTTATTTGGCTTAATAAGTTTACGCATGCTTGCTAAAATATCCGCATAATTGTCACAGTAGTTCGAGGTGTGTGCTTCAGAATAGTGGATAATAAAGTACAAACTATAGGCCTATATTAGTGAACTGAGATGAATCAGTACTGCAGATTATTATCTTGAGACATCAACAAACGAGATAATAACGTACCATGCTTACATCGGAATGAAGAAAATATAAAAGCCTGGCATTCTGTAGGCTTATGGCGTTAAACCAAAAATTAATTTACGACTAATGGCAAAAAACAAGAAAAATGAACTATGAATATTTTCACACGAACCATGTGACTGAGATATAATGTAATTATCTCCTTTGTAGGCGCCTTGAGCATCCTCTAGGATGGATACGTGCGCAATATAAATGTAGCTATTATTATTATTATTATTATTATAAATTCTGTTTCTTACCCCGATTCAGTAGAGAATGTTTGATAAAAGGATGCGATCAAACCTCTCGGTGACATGGCATTGTATAATTCGGTTCGTTGCTTTTGACTTAGATCAACACCATGATCTAGTCGGAAAATGCTCTCCAAGATGGCTTTTGAATTGGTTGCCATAGTTTCTGGACCTGTCATTGGAATTAATTACCATAAATAATTCAAATAGACTGAAGTGAAATGCCCAATTTATTTCAGAATCAGTCCTCCATTTAAAAAAAAATCCTGGTGGAAGCAAAAAAGTCAGAAAAACGGGTAAGTGAAATGTCCGAAAAATCAAAGAAAGAATAAGAAAGTCATAAATTTACAGGGTAGATCAGTAATATTTGTACGGGGAATCTCTTATTGACAATGTTGTCTCAATATGCTATCACCCATCAAGAGCTCTTTCGTTTGTTTTTACCCAAATAATTTAGACATTTCTTTCAAGGTAGTTTATGTAAAATATGATTTCATAATATTTAGGAAAAAGTTAAGACTAGAATAACAACCTATAACTCTTCGAAACATTTCAAGAACGTCGTAGAATAATACAAGTCTGCTAATTTCAGGTAAGACAAATATGGCCTTCGTACTTTTGTGGCCTGTCGCTTTTCTGATCAAGCTTTGCCAAGCAACTTGCCTTCCTCAGTACATGAACGATCGCTCATTATTCGCTCTGTATATAAAAAGCAAACCCACGAGTATCGGGGGGGGGGGGGGGCACTCAGATTTTTTTATGACGGGGGTGTGCCTCAGTCAACCCCGAAATGGGGGTCTAAGGAACTGCCGGGTAGTTCAAAATATAGGGTCTACAGTCTCTATGGCACTACTCTGCAAAGTGTTAACAGAGGGTGGATTACGGGGCGTTGCGTTTCCGAGGGTCTTCGGAACGGCAGTAAAAAAAAATCGGTTATCTTGAGAACGGCGATCGGCCATTGAAAAAGGGGGTCGCCAAAGCGGCACATACCCGTCTGTCCAAAATATTGAGTGCCCCCCCCCCCCCCCGCCCCGGGACGAGTATACGCCGATTATACAATAATGCATGAGGTCCTGATATAAAAAGTGGTAACCATGCACAGCTGACAACATGCATATCATCATTATTTTGTACACATGCAGTCACGATTACACTATGTATCAAATCAATTTTATTCAAAGTCATCACTAAGCATGATACATTCATAATCATATTTCCTGCTTACCACATTCAGTCTTCATCGGTGGGAGTCAACTCTTGAATGCAGTGACCACGTATGTGTGTGCTACACGCGCTCGTCATAGTTTCGTCATAATATTGTTCCCATCATTCTGTTGCAATAACTGCTGGGGAATCCCCTCGCGCAGGGGAATACCCACATCATCAAAATAACTTGATGACGTTTACAACCGTGCATATTCTGTATAGTCTGGTGTGCTTTCTTTCCCTCTTCTCATCCCTCTGCCCCTCTCTCTAGTCTCTGGTTGGGGGGTTTGGGAGGACCTTCCCCTACCTCTATTTTTTTCCACGAAAATCTTGATTACGAGAATCCCGTCGGTGGAGGGAGGGGGAAGGAGCAAACAGAAGTCCCGACTTTTTCCATGCGAATAATTATGATTTAGAGAATTCAATTCGATTTCCAAAAGACCCGAAAGGGAGATATACCCCTTCTTAGTACACCCAGGCACCTGGGAACGATTTTGTTACTGGAGGGGGGGGGGGGGGGGCTCTGAGCAAAAAAGGTTTCTCAACGTTTTGAGGTCTCTTGTTAAGTCCAAAATTATCTGACAAGAAAAAAAAAAAAAAAATGGTCCTCAGCGTTTTGGGGTCTCTTTTTAACTACTTTTTAGCTACAGCACCCCCGGTACCCCCGGCTCCCAGCCTGAGTACACGCCCACTGGATTCAATATTCAAGATCATAGATTCAAGTTTTATTATTGATATACTGTAATACTTCCATTGCGCTATATACATGCAAAACGTATACACAACATGATAGCGTTTCGCATGAAAGCATTGCTAGGGGGCGTTTTATATGATGTTATCCCAGAGCCATCCATATACACAGAGTTTGGCCAACTCGGTTTCAGTTGGGCACAACATGGCGTAGATTGCTTTGTTACGTGCTTGCCTAACAAAGTAACATGCCGCCATATTGTTACCCACTGGAGCAGAGTTGGCCAAACTCTATGTAGGCCTATGGATGGCACTGTGTTATCCCAGCTCTCAACTGAAGGTCATATACATGACACTATAACACACATTATGAATGCACCTGGACATAGTATATGTAGATAGATATAGTAGTGAACGACAATGAATAAATGGGCATGCATCATACGAGCATTGCTTTCTTAGTATGCTTCTCCTTTCATCCGTTTTTGTAAAAAAAAAATGTACTCTTCTCAACACCTTTATCTTTGTATTGTTAGTATGATGTATACAAATTCATTACATTGTTTCATGTTTAATCATTGAATCGATATGTATCTTGTGTGCTTATTTTTCAGGAAAATAAATCACAAATCAAATGGTAAGTCAGTCAACTCATCAGTCAGTCATAAGAAAAATCACATCAGACTTTGGCTCATTAATGCCATAGATCTTCATGAAGAGAAAGAGAAAGAAGGAGAGAGTGAGTGAGAAAGAAAGAGTAAGAGACAGAGAAATAGGAAGAGAAAAAGAAGAGAGACGAGATGAAAAGGGAGAGAGCGAGAGACAATTGCAGAAAGCTAAGAAGAGAGAGAGAGAGATGACGGTATCTGCAAAACTATACGGTATAGTCCATTTGTCACTCCTATATGCAGTCAATAGCGAACCTAGAAAAGTTGCCTACACTGAAGTTTTTTTTTTAAATTTGTGATCTTATGTGGTCCTAGAACAATTTCAGCTTTGTTGCCCAAAGGATGAAAGGGCAACCTTGAGCAATTTTCATAATTTGCATGAAATTCCCAAATGGCACCTGGTAGCCATATTGAAACCCAACTTTAGAACTACATGTCAAATACTAGTTTATGATTTTGCAATTTAAGGTCACGTTAAGCTCATAAAGGACAAATAAAGGTCAAATTTGTTACATGTGTACATGACTGTGCATACGTTAAATTTAACTGTTATCGATGTATAATGTTTAAATGAAGGGGCTTTGCGTGTGTAGAACTAATCTCTTGGATCATTAATTCATTTATTGGTCAGCTAGGGGTCAATTCAAGGTCAAAGTTGAACTTGATATTATAGATAGTACTTTGTTTAGATAGTCTTTGACGGGTATGTGGTGCCGAATGCCTTGATGATGTTATGTTTTTAGTTTAAGTCGAGTTCACAAACTGAAGGTCGGGTCAAAGTTCAATTTTACCCCTGGGTCACAAAGGTCAAATTTAAACTCCAGCGTATCTGTCATTGTTAGTTCATTGTCAAGGGTTTATAGAACGTCTTCTCCCCTCTCCTCGTGCACAAAATTGCCCCTTTTCGCTTTATGTTCACCCCTTGTAGGTGCCCCCCTTTTTCCCCCAAAGTGCCCATTTTTGCTGATGCCCCCAATTTGAAAGACACTCCGCCGCCCATGCAGTTACACTTAAAATACTTTGAAACATTCTCAACAGAAAGGTTTCTTAGAACATTGGTGTTTGACCTAGGTGACTATATAGAATGCTTTTGACTTTAACATGAAATGACTATTAAAAGTTGTGGGGCAATTCCACGGTAACTCGCGTTACAAATACATTTACAGGACAGTGTGCCCATATCTTTGTAATTGTTATGATATACAAGTTACTTTTTCCAACATGGGTAGGGTAGACATTGATTGATTGTATTTATTTACCAATAACAAGATACAGTACATTATTTACAGGAAAACATTATATAATTATATAATCATGGCAAAAACAAGGGAGAAAATATGGTAAAATGGAACCAGAAAATAGCACAAGTGCTAGTCAGGTCCGGCCCCAGGTTTAAGATTTGCTTATGAAAATGCAAGTTATCATTCGATATATATCAGCATGTGATTTTAACTAATATGAACAATAGTTATCACATTAAACAATGTATAAATAAAAAAAAACACTGATTTACGAAGCTAACTAAAATTCTATCAGTCTAATACTATATATATTAAGTGCTAACTAAAGGTGGGTTGTAGAATTTAATCTATGATTAAATTATCTTTTAACAATAATGATTACGTATCACTTAACAACAACTGCATTACAGCATTGCGAAAACCTGTTCTTGTATTTTCTAGTCTTATACCACAAGGGAGTTTATTCCAACAATTGCTATACCTACAAATGACATTGAAAATTACAATACACCAACTAATCAAATCAAAAAAGAAAAACAAGGGTCAAAATATGTTGAGATTCTTGAATCTTTTAATTTCTGGTAACTTGCGTTACAAAAAAGGGCATGGTCAATTCTATGAGGGCCTCTTTTGAATTGATAGTAGGTTATGACTTATAAATTAACAATGTAATGGTTGATAAAAAATGAACTTCATGGTAAAATGCAGGAAACCTATACATCGGTAACTCGCGTTACATTATGTCCATTAAAAAAGCCTGCAACAAATTGATGGCATACAACTATTCTGTTGGCACTGTATCGTGTTTTAAGTATTTTTACAGATGCACAATTTTGCAGATAGTAAAATGAAGACATCACACATCTACATGCATCTACATGTAGAACAATTATTGTTTTGGTAACTCGCGTTACATGGCTCAAGTGGGTAACTTTGATGTGATGCTGAAACATTTTTGAAGTATAGTGTAGAAATTTCCTCTTAGGGACTGGAGAAGACCCACTTTGCTTGTCTAAATTGAATTAATAGAAGTGCCAACAATATTTTTCCATTGAAGAAATACAAAAACTAAGTTAAGCACATACATTTTAGCAGTTTGGACAATTAAATCTCTGCAATGTTTGTAGGTGTATCTCGGAAAATATTCAACCAATTGATGTAATTCTTTTTGTTTCTTTAATTTCAACATATGAGTAAATCATAATAAATGATTCCTTTGCAATGTGATGAACTTGAAATTTTAGTGTCATGTCCACCTTCCCATGGACTTGCCTTGTGGATATCATGCAAATTGCCAAACCAAACATAATAAAGACAAGCTTTCATTAAAAGCCTAACCTAAGATACACGATCTCATGTTTAACTTCAGATAATTCAAAAAATATGTTTTCACCTGTTAAACGTCTAATTCAAACCTATATATTTTACACCTAAAGATATCAAGATTACATTGCCATAAATGCTGTTATTTGTGTGACATCATGTTGATGTTTGCCTTTGTGACATTTGAAATACAAATATTAAAATGTAACAAAACTGAATGAGGAAACATAGATGCTTCATTAGACAGTATAATAGCAATGAAATACTGTCAGGCTTCATATATATACCTAGATCCATATTTTCCATAGAACTAATGAATAGATTTTTTTTTTTATTTATGTTTTTATTGAAAACCAAAAATAGAAACATAAAACACAAAGACAACAAACAAATATAACCAAATATAAACGTATATATATATATATATATATTATATATATAAACGTATATATATATATATATATATATATATACAATGACTTAAGTCTAATAACATGTATCATAATACATAGGGTCTCTTAACATGTCTATTTACATAAAGAAAAAAACAGAGGTTATTCAAAGGGTTTCAATTATAGAATTTCAAATCAAAAACACATTTTTTTGAAATGTAGGCATAACTTATCATTCTTTTGTGCAATTTTATACTCAATATTCTTTTTTACTTTTCAATAAAGCCATAAAAGCTTCGAAGTTTAACTCAGACTTTTGAAACTTGCATCGAATGACATAGAATTTAAAGCATAAGAATATAAAATTGATACATGTATAATGTCAACTGCCTGTATCAACTCTAAATACATATTTAACAAGATGAATGCGACTGCGTCTCCTATATGCCTCCGCCTAAATTCAGTTGATGGCTCAAACTGTTCTAGAAATATTTGATAACGAGGCTAAAAACGAGTAATTTCATGTAATTTCATGTAAATTGACCTCTGTGACCTCTGATCTTTGACCTACTTACCCCAAAATCTAATCAGTTCATCTTTCTATGGGGATACATACTGGTACCAAGTTTGAAGTTCTCACCTCAGATAGTTCTTGAGATATCGCGGTAACGGTGCTAAAAACCAGTAATTCCATGTAATTTCATGTAAATTGACCTCTGTGACCTCTGAACTTTGACCTACCTACCCCAAAATCTAATCAGTTCCTCTTTCTATGGGGATACATACTGGTACCAAGTTTGAAGTTCTTACCTCAAATAGTTCTTCAGAAATCGCGGTAACGGTGCTAAAAACCAAGAATTCCATGTAATTTCATGTAAATTGACCTCTGTGACCTCTGAACTTTGACCTACCTACCCCAAAATCTAATCAGTTCCTCTTTCTATAGGGATACATACTGGTACCAAGTTTGAAGTTCTCACCTCAAACAGTTCTTGAGATATCGCGGTAACGGTGCTAAAAACCAAGAATTTCATGTAATTTCATGTAAATTGACCTCTGTGACCTCTGACCTTTGACCTACCTACCCCAAAATCTAATCAGTTCCTCTTTCTATAGGGATACATACTGGTACCAAGTTTAAAGTTCTCACCTCAAACAGTTCTTGAGATATCGCGGTAACGGTGCTAAAAACCAAGAATTTCATGTAATTTCATGTAAATTGACCTCTGTGACCTCTGACATTTGACCTCCTTACCCCAAAATCTAATCAGTTCATCTTCGTATAGGGATACATACTAGTACCAAGTTTGAAGTTCTTACCTCAAACAGTTCTTGAGATATCGCGGTAACGGTGCTAAAAACCAAGAATTTCATGTAATTTCATGTAAATTGACCTCTGTGACCTCTGACCTTTGACCTACTTACCCCAAAATCTAATCAGTTCATCTTCGTATGGGGATACATACTAGTACCAAGTTTGAGGTTCCTACCTCAAATTATTCTTCAGATATCGCGGTAACGAGAAGTGGGACGGACGGACGGACAGACGGACAACCCGAAAACATAATGCCTCCGGCACCCACCTTCGGTGGGTGGAGGCATAAAAACGAGTAAACAGTAAACTGACATATACATTTATCGACGGGATCAGTAACGTTCTTCTAAAGATGTTCAACCTTCTCACAATCACAGAACAATGTCTCTTGACTTTTTTTTTTACAAAATGTGCACATAGCGAGTCAGTTCTATCTATCTTGAACAAGAATGAATTCAAAGCAAAAACATTATGGAATATCTTAAAGTAAAATGACTTCAGCTGTGTTTCAATGGTGCATCTAAAATTACACTTATGTATTTTTGACCATTCAATACTATTCTCCTCAGGATTAAGCCATTCACTCCATTTTGTTCAGCTTTTACACAGGAGGTGCAATTATTGTTCCGTAGTAACTGATAAGTATACTGAGGGACCTTCAGCTTTTTGACCAGATCAGCCTGATTTTTTTTTTCAAAAATATCTTCTTCACCTTCCTGCGGTTGCACAAACCAATCTCAATAAGTTCCATTCATCAAGGAATCATATTTCCTTTGACCGTTTATAGATATATCAAACTCCATGCAGCACCAAATCTTCAACTGTGAAGTAAAATAGGCCTATATGCCTCTTTCATACCACGACGGGTAATAATAGTAGGGTTTATGTCTTAAACTTACATTCTTATTCCACCAGATGAAATCTTGCAAAATGATATCTATTCAGATTTCACTCCTTAAATATCACATGTCTATATCTATACAAAGTTTTTATAGTTTCAATCAAGGCCGTACGCATAAATTTTTTCCTGGGGGGCAAGATGATCATTTTCAAAGGAATCCATAACTTGAAGTCTAAAACCCGATTTAAAAAAAGTATGATTTTGAAATTTCTGGGGGGCAACTGCCCCCCCCCCCCCCCCCGCTGCGTACGGCCTTGGTTTCAATCACCTGACAATTCTTAATCTTTTTCAAAACACACTGGGGGCTTCGGTTTTCCATAAAACTAGGTGATCATCATGAAACATGCGTAGCATATCTATTTCCGAGAAATGACATAATTAGGATTTAAAAAATGTTTAACCCAGACCATTTTTTTGTCCTCAGCATAAACACATGGGTCTAACATCTTAAGTCCTCCTTCTTAATAGTCATAACAAAGTACGTTTTACTCTATCATTACCATTGTTCCAAAAAAATTATAAAACAGTGAATTTAACTTCTTAAAAAAAGATTCCATACATAACACTGAAAATAGATAGCCAGCTGTGGTAATAGCAATGACTTTATAACAAATATCGTATTTTCCAACAATTAATAATTTGTTCAATCTTTCTTAGCCTCTGAGGGAAATTCAATTCATATGGCGAGGAAATTTGCAATGAAAATGTGACCTCAAGGCCTTAAATGTTTTTGATCTCCACGTGAAACCCTCGTCTTCAAAGTGGTTAAGCCACAATTCCAATATGAATGGCATCTGATTTTAAACTAATGAATAGACTTAACATTACATCATTGCCGAAATAGCACGAGAGTTATTTTTGGAAAGCAATAGCTTAATAATAATTTATGTCCTTAAACGGCAAATTTACTTAAAATCCCCACCCAGTTAAAACACATTAATAATTTGTTCAATCTTTCTTAGCCTCTGAGGGAAATTCAATTCATATGGCGAGGAAATTTGCAATGAAAATGTGACCTCAAGGCCTTAAATGTTTTTGATCTCCACGTGAAACCCTCGTCTTCAAAGTGGTTAAGCCACAATTCCAATATGAATGGCCTCTGATTTTAAACTAATGAATAGACTTAACATTACATCATTGCCGAAATAGCACGAGAGTTATTTTTGGAAAGCAATAGCTTAATTTATGTCCTTAAACGGCAAATTTACTTAAAATCCCCACCCAGTTAAAACACATTATCATTATGATTATTATAACAAGATTAATATTACGATATACATATATTGTGTTAGCAAGAAGAACAAATAAAAACGATAACACTGTCAAACATTCCAAATACTTAAACAAATGAAGTTTAAAATTATCAAATGATCACGTGACATTATGTACGTTTCATTATCATGTAACATGCAACGATGGTTCCAATTAAAATTGTGTTTATTGCACTGAAACACTTTCGCAGCCCTAGGGCTGATTTACAATCGGAAATCAATTAAAATACATAACGTAAACGTATTCATATAAATCATTCAATTCAAGATGTTATGGATCCGCCCTTATGACCAAGTTTTGTGGTCGTCGGGCAGACACATCACTGCTCAACTGTTTTATGGAATCCCTGTCCCTTCATTTCCAGTAGCTTCTTGAGTCGTTCTTTGAGATGCTCTCTTTTCCTATACATCGGGAGATGTAGCACGACATAGCCATGACATGTGTTCACTTCAGGGCATATGTCTTGAGGGGGCTTCCCCTTACAATCTTTGTCTCCACCCATGGGCCAGATCCGAGGTCCAATCTCACGGAATCCACCAAGGGGTACGTGATCTGCACCCGTCAAGAATCCTGGAAGTCAATTCATAAAGGAGATTATCAATCAAAGTAATGCAATGTAATTAAAGAAACTGTTGTCAGGATTACCCTGCATCGATAGTGCAGGAACCACGATTTAAGAAGAGTTTCATATAGGGTGTCCACCTCGCGGGGGGGGGGGGGGGGTGGCCTGTATTATCACCCCCAATATTTTTGGATGAAATAAATAAGAATTATGATACATTAACTTAAATCTAATGATTATCCAAACTCATTATGTTTGACTTAAAATACGATCACATTCTTTAATGATTAGAAGTAAGGAAATGAAAATACCATAATTTCAATGCAAAAAAATAAAAAAGAAAATTCGTTCGCTCGCATTGTTATTCTCAATTAAGCGGTTCCATCCATTGGCGTAGATCCATGCATTCCTTCTTTTCATTAAAAACCATTTTGGGATGTTCTGAAATGCAAGTTTTATAGACAGATTTTTGAAGGTTTGAAATGCGAAAAATTTCCAAAGCTCGGTCGCTTTGCTCCCTTTCACAATTATTTTCTTTCACGATCTCGTAATTTCGCCCCCCAGTATATAGTTCTTAAATAACTCAAAGGATTTTAAATATTGTGCCCCCAATATAGGATAAAGTGTATAAAACAACATTTGCAAAGGTTCAACTTTTGAAAGAAATCTCAACTTCAGGCAGCCTTGCTGAATTTCTCGACTCTTTCTCAAGCCTATAGGCTAGGGTTTTTGTTAGTGTTGCTCCCGATTATAGAAGTGAGTGAATAGAAAACCGTTTATCAATGTATAAAATTTGAGCTTCTCTACCGCTCAATTGGGGTGGTCAATTTCAAAATTTCCTGGGTAAAATGCACAAGAAATGCGTTTCTTAGGGTTAAAAATTTGTCGCTCTTTCGCTTTTCTCCCTCGCTTGTCTAATGACGTAAGTAAGTTCGGGCACTCTGGGGGGGGGGGGGGGGGTGCGCTTAACTTCATTGTTTTCCCCGGTTGCTATGCATAATCCCTAGATACGCCACTAACTTCACTTCCTTCGCCGGCCGGTCATCCCCCCCCCCCCCCCCCCCCCCCCGAATCATGAACACGGATCGACACCCCTGGGTCTTATATTAAATCATTTCGGTACTTTGTGAGAAGGAGTGGTGACTAAATAGCTACCAGTACCGCACTGTATCTCTTAAAAATCTGCTTTTTCTCGTACATCTCTCCTTTGTCTCCTGTACTCAAAGTAAAAAAGTTTTTAAAAAATATATGTATCTCCGGTTCACCGGGTGTCTGGGCGCAATAAGCATTAACACGAAATTTAAAGCTATAATATTCCTTTTATTTCTCACACTATATATACGTTATAAAACCAAAATTTAGAAACGAATTAATGGAGAGAAATATTTCATTGGGCGTTTTGTTTGTTCCTCACTTGTTGTTATTGTCTTGATGTCCAATTCTTCTTGAAGGAATTTAATACGTCATAATAATAATAATAATAACACATAAGATTTCTATAGCGCCATTATCCATTTTGATTAAATGCTCAAGGCGCTTTACAACATAAAGAAAATTATACAAACATAACAAGAGAATGAATAACAAGAAAAAAAAACAAAAAAACGTCTGTCTTCAAAACGCAAGATTGAACAAATGGATTTTAGTTTGCCCTAAAGGAGTTGGAGTTCAGCTCCTGTGGAAGTGAATTCCACAGGGCTGGTCCGGCATGAGCAAAAGCTCGTTCCCCCCAAGATTTCTTAGAAAGCGGAACATGTAGAAGACCAGAGTTGGAGGATCGTAGGGTTCGTGTGGGTTGATACTGGCGTAACAAAGACTTGTTATATTCAGGGGCTGTTCCGTTAATAATAGTCAGAAAACATTCATTAGTACCTTCAACTGGATCTATAACTAGCTGGTTATCATTATTGTTGAAAACTTACTCAAGAAGTCCTTCTTCAGGTCCTCGTTAAGATCGTCATGGAAAACTGACCAGAACATCTTGATCACGCGATGGTCTGCAGTGTAGCCCTTCTCATATCCGAAGCTCTGTGTTTAGAAAAACCAATAAGTAATATAAACAGGTAATTCGTTTATTCTCAAGATGGCTCAGTGGTATATAGAGCAGTGGTCTCGTAACCGGGAGGACCCGGGTTCAAAAACTATAAGTGGATGCCCTAGTGCCCTTTGTTATGGCATTCTTCTTCATCTTCTTCTTCTTCTTCTTCTTCTTCTTGTTCTTGTTCTTCTTCTACATCATCTTCTTCTTCTTCTTCTTCTTCATCATCTTCTTCTTCTTCTTTCTTTCTTTCTTTTTCTCCTTCTTCTTCTTCTTCACCACCTTCTTGTTTTTCTTCTTCTTCTTCATCTTCTTCTTCTTCTTCATCATTCAAATGTCATCGTAGCGAACGGACGTCTCTGTTGCGAGCTCCCGAAGTTTCACAAAATATTATGTGAAATACGTTCATTTAATTTTTGTCTTCAATGAGCAATGAATAAGTCGACAAGGGACTTTGTGTACAATCTTCGCCGTCAACAAGGAAATAAGAAATTAGACAGTAAAAAGAAATCTAAAGTGAGCCCCAAACCAACAAATATGGCCGCCGCACCTAGTGCGCAACACGCACCCAGCAGTTCGACTACCACTGTTACGGCTACTAACGGTATAACTCTGGAGAAGCGAACCAACGACTCCACCTCTTCGATTGATTTGAGTGGCTCAAGCGGCGCCAGCGCCGCCAGCGAATCCCTTCTGGTTGACGGGAGCTCTGAGCGGGTCCTTTGCTGCATCGCGGAGTTAAGGAAAGAGCTGAAGGATTTGTTTGTCAGCAACTCGCATCAATTGAACGAAAAACTAGATTCTGTTATTGGTGATCTTAACGGAATCAAAGCCGACTTAACGGAAACCAAAAAAGCCGTTTCAGACCTTGAAGCAAGTGTTAAATTTTCTGACGACAGAATCGCCGTGATTGAGAAAAACGAGATACCAACTTTGAAAAACGAAATAAAAAAGCACGAAGACGAAATAGAGGAAAAACTTATTCAAATGGAAATCCATCAAAGAAAACAGAACTTATTGGTCTATGGCGTGCCAGACAAACAGAATGAGGATATTATTGCAACCTCCCGTGACATCTTGTCTAACTACTTGCAAATCACTCCCGACGTTGCCGCCAGGATTCCTCTAGTAAATGCCCATCGCTTGCCCGGCACTACCCAACGCGGCAAGCATCTTGTTGGTCAGCGGGAAACCGAACCCTGCCCCATCATAATTCGTTTCGCATCGATGCTGGACCGGGACCGAGTTCTTCGTGCGTATGAGTTTCAGCCCCGCCGAAAGCAGACGGACCCAGCTGAGAGAGCGAACTGGAACCCGGCGTATGCCCGCGTGTCTATCCGCACCGATCTACCACAGAAGCTTAAACGGGAAAGGGGACGACTCGCTACAATCGCATACAAGCTCCGTCGCGAAGAAAAAGTGTCGACAAGGATAAAACTGATCGGGTCGAAAATAATCTTGCAAACACGTAAAAGCGGCCGTGATGGATCTCCGAGTACCCCTTGGACCACCTGGGAAGAATAGCGCAAACAAGATACTCAACAGGCAAGTGTCAATTCGTCGTATAATTTTGACATAAGAGAAAACCATTTATTTAATTTAAACATGAATTTCATTCAAAATATATATGGATCAAATGACTCACTGTCAATTTTGCATTTATTCCTCATATTTATTAATATGTCTCCATATATATTATTCTGTGTTTTAAACTTTAAGTTAAAATGTTATATATTGCACAAACAATAATTATAAATGCAATATGCATTTGATTGATTAGTTTAGATTATTCACTAATTTCGTGTTTACAAGTCATAAAAACCATAACCATGAAGCCAAGAAGATGAATAGTAAGAGTAGGAAGAGAAGAGGAGGGAGGAGATGTATAAGAAGATGAAGAAGCTTGAGCCTTCTGGTTGAAAATGCCCTCACAAAAATGATTTATTTTAGTTATATACTACTAATTAGTATCTGTACTAATTCTGCAATACTTCAATTTTGCTGAAATTTTTCTAATGAGGTACAATACACATTTATAATAAGAATTTAAACAGTTGCACATAGTTTTATTGCTTGTATATTTACATCCATAGAACATGTTGGTGCTTTGTAAAAAGTGTCATTGATGATTTTATATTAATTTACCTCAATTAAGTCAATTATTAATATTATCTCTGATACTTGTTATGGTACCCAGCTGTTTTTTTTTTTTTTTTTTTTTTTTTCTCATTATAACAAAACGAGTTTACACGGAACCTTCTGTTACTTAAAATGAATTTAAGCGTGATTATACTTCTGAAAAGCAAATAATATGACACTTTACCAGTGCCATTATAAAATATAATACATCTATGTAGGCGAATTTCTGTCCTCCTTGGTAATTGTTTAACTTGTCGTTGATGTTGATATCATCTAGCTGTTATATACACCTTGCTGTTCGGGCGTTCGTTTTCAAAATATATCTTACATGTATGTTTGTATGTGTAGAAAAAGACGTATATGCTAATAATATTACCCATCATCAAAATGTTTGTTTTGCTTAATGATATATTCAATGTAGACCGTATATCCCAACTTTTCAGAGCATTGTATATAACAATCCTCCACCCCCCCCCCCCCCCCCCGCCCTCTCGTCTCTTTATTTAGATTTTATATATACTGCCTATGATTTATACAGGTTTAACTTGGGTCAATTTCACAATGTACTTGTCTTTTCCCCTTGAGCAGCCTCCCTATAATTTTCTGTACAGAAAGGGGTTATCTATGCATACATTCTTTTTCTTTATCTTGCTTTTCGTGCCCTACAATGCTCATAAGCAATTCAAAATACACTAACTCAGTCGCTTGTTGATGTACGTTAAATGCAAAAATTCCTAACATTGTTAATGTTGAAGTCCCAAAAAACTTCATTATTATTAAGCCATTCTATGTCGTTGTTCTCCACTGTGTATCACTTTAATCAGTAAGACGTTCTATTGTAGGCAACACAATGGGCCTACGCTGAATTGATTTTGCATCATTGTGATGCACTTACTTATGTTAAAGCCCCTTGAATACCTGGAATGTTTTTCTTTATTTTTATCTCCCAAGTATTGCCCACACAATCCCCACCTGGGTCTTATCGGTTTTCACAACTTTCGTAACCATCCGCAATACAAGTGGGGTTCATTTATTGAGCCACACTCTCTTATTGTTAAGGTATACATTCTTCACAATAATGTATATACCTTGTGGTTTATTCATTAAAATTAACACCATTATTGTTTCTTATTCATTAAAAAACACTCTAAATATCCCTATATAAAACTTTATCTTCCCTTAATCTAGTAAACAATCTCGGGCGTATCAATGTCAATTGTTGATTAGATAATGAATAGTCTAATCTGTTAGTTTTTTGGTTTAATTGATACTGTAACTTTCCCGCCACTTTTTCGTTAAAAAGAATTTATAACGATGCCCGTTTTCCCTATTGTGTTAGTCAATACTCGCATTCCTGATCATATTGTGTAAAGTCTGTCAAACTCAAATTAAATGCTTCTCCCTTCATTGTTCCTTTTTTGGGTTCATAAAGATTTTGTCGTCCCAGATATAAAAGCCTTCAGACAGGATGAGGTAAGGTGCTATGTAAATTGATTCACCTGTACAACCGATTGTGTTAACTCATTACATGCATGCTTATTTTCCCCATAACCCTTCCTGAATTGTCTTCATTTTATTTTGTGTTACTTGGATTAATCCCAAGTTGGCCAACTGGTATTGTTCAAACTTGGGTATGTGTATAATTTTGTACATCCCTACCCTTTCTCATAAAGATTGAACGCTTTCGTTAAAGTGTGCGGCAATGCGCCTTTTGTCGCGTGGTCGTTGGTTGCCGGTCTCTTCTTTTGAGCCTTTTCGTTAACCCGCGATCGCGCGGCAGACATCGTGGCGTCCGGCTGTCTTAGTTGGGCTTTACGTGTTGGTGTTGCTGTCATTCCTCCCCTCTCTCTTCCTTGTAATCATTGCATGTGCCATGTCTGTTCATGTGATATGCTCTTCTTTATTCCAAACTATTACAGTTGAATTTTTTTTTTTTTTTTTTTTTTTTTTTGCTTCGTTTATCGCTCAAACATATGTCATGTTTTTTCACAATTTATTTGTTTATCTGCATGATCCATTTGGTTTTTTACTATATATGTTCATATATTTGCATGCCATTTCCCCCCATGATTTTCTTTATATATGTGCCTGTATTTGGCCTCATGCTCTGCATGTTCATGTGCATGCTTTTTTCCCAAATCATTTTTGTTTTAATTCACAAATGCAGTTCAATTTTTCCTCCGTTCATTGCTTATATATAATTTTCCCAATTGTTTTTATTTTTATGAACCAATTGTCTTTATGCTTAACTGCTTATGTTATTATCCTCATACAAGCGTATTTCAATCCATATTTTTTTAAGCTGGAGCACCGCGTGAAATGCTTCTAGAGATATATTTTGATTTAATATTTTCGTTCTCGTTCGTTGCTGTCTTACATATGAATGTATACTATGTTTGTTCTGTGTTGTCCTTGTATTTGTGTCTCTGCCTGCCAACTTTCCATTTTCCCTCCCTCAGATGCTTGCTAAGATGCTGCCTAACCAATGCTGGATTATTCCATGCATTTCACAAAATATTAATGTTTTTATGCTCCTTCTGTTTTGATAGTTTTTCTAAATGGCTAATATAAACGCAGCATTCAGTTCTTTAAATGATGATGAATTTTTTGATGTACTAAGACGTCCTTTATCTAATACAGAATCAAGTTACCAAAGTATTTCTTCAGCTTCATATGAAAATAATATCGCACAAAATTTTAACCTATCATCTGAGGATTTGAATTATGATCATGATTCAAATCAATACTCTCTTCCCGTTCCCTCTTCGAAATATATAACCCAATCTCAATTAAAGGACGTTGTTAAAAATTTTTCTAAAGAAACATTTTCTTTATTGCATATCAATATTAGAAGCATAAGTAAACATTTTGATGACCTTCAGATTCTGTTAGACAACCAAAGTAAGCATTCTTTTTCAGTAATAGGCTTAACCGAAACATGGCTTACTTCAGACACAAACTTACCTTATGCAATTGATGGATATGATTTCATTATGAATAATAGATCAAAAAAGTTGGGTGGAGGCGTAGCGCTATACCTTTCCAGTTGTTTTGAATTTACTGTTCTAAACGAACTAAATTATATGAATGAATTTATTGAGTCATTATTCATTGAAATCTCTATTCCTCGTAGCAAAAATATAATAGTTGGAATTATTTATAGACCCCCAAATACACATTTTAATGATTTTTTGCCCTGTTTAACAACCATGCTAAGTAATACTCATTTTATTAATAAAGATGTATTTGTAATGGGCGATTTTAACATCAACCTACTAAAGCATGCTAGTGATAATTCTTCACATGAATTTCTGGAATTACTTTTCTCAGCCTCATTCTTGCCCCTAATTTCCAAGCCTACTCGTGTTAGCAATCACTCAGCCACTCTCCTTGACAATATTCTGTGTAATTTCTTACCTCCTCCAGAATCTTTAATAATTCTTTCTGACATTACTGACCATTATCCGATTTTATCATGCTTTAATCTTCAACATTCTTTGAATAAATTATATCCCTTTCCAGCTAGACGCAGAGCCACACCAGAAAAATTAGCTAGTCTAGGTGCCAGTTTAGATAGAGTCGATTGGTCAAGTGTTTATAATACTGACGATGTAGATATATCCTTTGATAATTTCTTAAATATATTCAAAAAACACCTCGATGATCATATTCCCAAAAAGAATGATAATCGAGTAAATTATAAAACATCCCCTAGACTTCCTTGGATTACGAAATCCCTTTTGCGCTCGATCAATAGAAAAAATCGTTTGTATTATAAATTCAAAATGAAAAAATCTGAATATTCAAAAATCAAGTATAATTCTTATAAAAATATATTAACTAAAGTCTTGCGTGCAGAAAAAAAGAATTATTATGCGATTCAATTTGAACAATATAAACATGACATGAAAAACACATGGAAGGTTATTAAACAGGCCATGAATATATCAAATAAGAAATCAAATATCACTAAAATAAGACATAATAATCAAAATATTGAAGATCCTAAAGAAATAGCAAATGTTTTTAATTCATACTTCTCAACCATAGGGGAAAATTTGGCTAAAAAAATACCCCAATCCAATAAGCATTTTTCAAGGTATTTGGGGCAACCCAATGTAAATTCCATATTTTTCTCCCCCACTACTAAATATGAAGTAACAGATATTGTTTCTTCTTTGAATAATAAACAAAGTGCAGGTCATGATGATATTAGTAATTTCATTTTAAAAGGCATTATATCCTCTATTATTGACCCCCTTACTCACATATTTAATAGATCTATTTTAAGTGGTATTTTCCCAAAGCAGATGAAAATTGCAAAAGTTATTCCTTTGTTCAAAAAAGGAGATGATCTTGATGCTGGTAATTACCGTCCCATTTCATTACTCTCTTCTCTATCTAAGATTCTAGAAAGATTAATTTTTATTAGAACAACTAACTTTCTTAAAGCCCATGATATATTTACAAACTCCCAATTTGGATTTAGGCAAAAACATAGCACCATTCACGCTCTCTTAAACTTTTTGGATAAAGTAGCTCATTCTATAGATGATCATTCTCATTTAATTGGTATTTTCCTGGACTTCTCCAAGGCTTTCGACACTATCAATCATGACATTTTACTTTACAAACTTTCTCACTATGGTATACGTGGGATTGCCTTGGAGTGGTTCAGGAATTACTTACAAAATAGAAAGCAGTACGTTTATTTGAACAATCACATTTCTAATTTGAAAGACATTAATTGTGGGGTCCCACAAGGTAGTATATTAGGGCCTCTTTTATTTATTGTTTACATTAACGACTTTTACAGATCATCTGACATCCTTTCGTTCATTCTCTTTGCAGATGATTCTAATGTATTCTTTGCTCATAATAACCCTCACACCCTAGTACAGATTATCAATATAGAATTGCAAAAATTAACACAATGGATAAGAGCCAATAAATTATCTCTTAATTTACAAAAAACCAAATACATGATTTTTAGTAATACCATTGAAACTTTACCGTCTGACATTATCTTTGATGACTCACCATTAGAATGCGTTTCTCAAATTAAATTTTTAGGAGTCACGGTAGATAACAAACTTTCATGGAAACCCCACGTTTTTAATGTGTGTAAAACATTATCTCGTAATATTGGTATAATAAATAAGCTAAAGCATTACTTCCCTTCTAACACATTATTCATGTTATACTCCTCTTTGATCTTGCCTTACCTTGATTATGGAATATTAGCATGGGGCAATACCCATAATTCTTTATTAGACAAAATTTTGATATTGCAAAAGAAAACGCTCCGCATTATTTGTAATGCACCAGCTCGTTGTCATACTGATCCACTGTTTCTTGAACATAAGATTCTGAAAATAAAAGATTTATATTTGTTTCAATTAGGTCAATTCATGTATAAGTATAACAACAATTCATTGCCTCGCATTTTTGACTCCATGTTTCCAAAAAATCAATCTTTCCATAACTACCCGACGAGGCAATCTAATGAATTTCACTTGCCCTTATTAAGAACACTCTTAGCTCAAAATACATTTTTATATACAGGTCCAAGATTTTGGAATTCCCTTGTAAATGAGATTAAAGATGCCCGTTCATTACCGTCCTTTAAAAGCAAGCTGAAATCTATGCTACAAAAATCGTAATAGATAAACACTAGTTATTAGTTCAAACTAAAATTCGTATATTTATTTTCTTGTTAGCTTTTATAGTTCATACTTATACAGAATGAGATGTCGTAATTTTGTCCAGCACAGATTGGACCTTCTATATAATCGTATATGTATATATTTATTTATATTTTCTGCAAACTATGTACTCAACATGCAGCTTAGTCTCGCATCCCTCTCCCCTATTTCTATCGATTCGTGAAGGCAGTTCGTCGTGTAGTTTTGTCTACGCTCATGTGTTGTGTTGTCTTGTGTGTAATGTTTTTTTAATGGCTCCGATTATCTTTTAGTTTTCCCAAAGATCTGATTATGATATATTTATTTTGCAATGAGGGATCCACATTCTACAAGCTACTGCTTTTTAGTGGATCCCTCCATTCTTCACGTGATATAATTGTTATTGTTTAGATTTGACATGTATAATATATTGCTTTATATTTATGTGTTACGATGTCATATTTATTTGTTTTGCCTTTTCAAAGTTTGTATTCATTTGTATTATGTTGAAGAATGAAATAAAAATGAATTGAATTGAATTGAATTGAATTCTTATTCTTTCTTTTTATTCTTCTTCTTCTTCATCATCTTCATCTTCTTCTTCTTCTTCTTCTTCTTCTTCTTCTTCTAGTAATCTTCAAAGTGATTGGACTTGTAGAAACAGCCTATCACGAAGATGAACTAAAAATTGCAAGTAGTGCGAGGAAGAGTAATATGGATTATTGAGATGAGGGCATAAGATGCTTCAGGAGTAGTCCCTGCCACGGAAGCACTGGAACCATAATCCTGGAAGCCCTGATCCTCATTACTAAGTCCATCGGAGAGGGCTTAAAGCCCTTGGTCCCCTGGTTGTTTACTTACAAGCATACACATTCTTTCTCATAGCAGTCAGGTAAAATAAACCATCAAGCCTTTGTAATCACTTCTTTACCATTAAAGTTAATTCTGAATTCTGGTAATGGAGTTGCATTTCGAGAGAGAATGGCTGAAAGATATTGTTCAATCATGCGGTATAGATAGGCTCTACAGACAATCATAATAATAATAATCAACTAAGTTAAGGAAAACTTGCTCGAAATCACATTCACTAACAAGCACAACCTATATGCGACCTCGTGTTATGGTTGGTTGGTTGATGGTCTATTTTACCTGACTGCTAAGAAAGCATATGTATGCTAATAAGTAACTAACCAGGGGACCGACGGCTTTAAGTCCTCTATGATGGACTTGGTAGTGAGCCCTTACCAAAGGGCACTAACAATGCATGTGCACTTGCCGTTTTTCTCCTCTCTCTTCTCTCTCTCTCTTGTTTGATTGCTTGGCTGTCAGAGGAGTTGGAGTGAAAAGGCACAAAAAACATGAAGACTCCCCTTTTTTTTGCTTGTCGGAAATTTTTCGGAATATTGTCCCCCCCCCCCACCTCCCCTTTAAAGAATCTGGATCCGCCCCTGTGCACGAGGATCGGGACTGACTAGCTTAATTCATATCTCTTCTCATTACTCAGCTATATTATAGTGAAGACGTAAATATTATAGAATTTATGAAATTCGTATGATTTCGCGTCATATACCATGTAAACAATCTTTGAAACTTTCACTAATTTGCGGAGTCAATTCCACAAGAGGAAAGCTTTTGATAATTATAATCTCCGTATGACCGTTGAGTGAAAGTTCTTTGGGTAACCAGAGCAAGATGGCTTGTGGACATGGGTGTCGATCCCGGGGGGGGGGGGGGTGGCCTGTATTATCATACCCCCAATATTTTTGGATAAAATAAATAAGAATTATTATATATTAACTTAAAACCTATTAATTATCCAAACTGTGATGGTATTTCAAGGTCAAACTTACGTTTGATCTTGGTATACCATCACATTCTTTAATGATTAGAAGTAAGGAAATAGGAAATACCATAATTTTAATGCAAAAATATTGAAGAAAATTTGTTCGCTCGCATTGTTATTCTCAATTAAGGGGTTCCGTCCACTGGCGTTGATCCGTGCATTCCTTCTTTTCATTAAAAACCATTTTGGGATGCTCTAAAATGCAAGTTTTATAGACAGATTTGTGAAAAACCCTCCCTGCTTGGTCGCTTCGCTCAGTGGCAGGGAGGGGAACGTGCCCCGGGCGGCACTTGGAGGGGGCGCAAAAATCGCAAAGGAGAGAAAGACAAAAAGGGGGAAATGAAGAAAAATCATAATCCTTACGGATTATGCGCCCCCAAATCCGCAGGGTAAATGCACTAGAAATCCAGTTTTTGAAGGTTTGAAATGCAAAAAAAAAAATCCAAAGCTCGATCGCTTTGCTCCCTCGCATAATTATTTTCTTTCAAGATTTCGTAATTTCGCACCCCCAGTAAATAGTTCTTAAATAGCTTAAAGGGTTCAAAATTTGAAAAAATAAAGATATAATTGCTTTGCTCGCTATATCATGTATAGGTTTCATATATGACTCCTGCTAAATATTGCGCCCCCAACATATAGGATAGAGTGTATAAAACAGCATTTGCAAAGGTTCAACTTTTGAAAGAAATCTCAATTTCAGGTAGCCTTGCTGAATTTCTCGACTCGGGGCGTAACTTCATTGTTTGCCCCAGGAGCCATAATCCCAAGATACGGCCACTGGCTTCGCTCCCTCGCCGGTCATCCCTCCCAATCATGAACACGGATCGACACCCCTGCTTGTGGATGTTGATGAGAGATAATTAGAGACTGCTGGATGAAAAGGAGCTCACCTCTTGGAAGGCCTTCCAATCGTATTCACCCCCTTGGAACAATGACATCAACTCCTGTGGTGTGAAGCGTATGTCGAGCTTGAAACGACCGAACATGCTTCGAAAAGTCTCACTGAAAACAGCGAAGTGAGATGCAACTGTGTAATGCTTGGCGTAGAGTTCAAGATACTCATGCCTGAGATTGCAAAAAAAACGTTTTAAACGTTTTAATACATAGATAATTGGGAGAATAACCCTTGTCGGGGAAAAATTGAAAATCTGAGAAGCGACTTTGTTTTGTTTATAATATAGCGTTCATTTTTTATCAATTGAAAACAAAATTCGTTTGAAAAAAAATGCCAGCCCTGCATCAGATACTTACAGAGATGTATTCGTTTGGACTTATCAAATGCGATTGATTCCTGAACTAGTTGGTTTCATGACGGGGTGCAATTATCTTACACCTTGGTGGATTCCGCGAGATTGAGCGCGTAATTGCATTAAGAGTACAATATTAAACTGTAAAATGTACATATATATATATATATATAAAAGTCAATGATGAATAAGACAACCGTTAAGAGATGAAAGAATTCAAATTTTCGCCCATAGGGCTTCATCAGGAATGATGACTTTATTAAAAAATGCATCCAGCATCAGCAAAGCGCAATGCGCTAAAGGATAAGCGCATAGCGCATCAAAAGCAAAAGTGCAAAGGAGGGAGAAGAGAGAAAGAGAGAAAGAGAGAGAGAGAGAGAGAGGGGGGGGGGGGGAGATCGCGCGCACTAGAGAGAAGAGAGAGAGAGATAGTTAGAGAGAAGAAATAGAGAGAAAGAGAGGAAAAGAGACAGAAAAGGGAGAATAAGAAACAGAAAAGGAAAATAAAAAGAAAAGAAAGGACAAGAAAGAAAGAAAGAAAGAAAACGTAGAAAATCACACGGTAGGAAAAGAGTAAAAAGATACATTCATCCCCCCAGGTTGGAGAGAGCCGAGATAGTGGATGAGGCGTTCCTCTCTCTCTTTCCTGGCCGCATCTGACTTGAAGTCATTGACGAGGATGCTTACTTGGAAATGTCCAATGTTGTGGTCAGGCTGGTTGAAATGCTGTGCCACAGGCACATATATATATATATATATATATATATATAGTTGAAAAAGTTCTGAGATCAAAAAATAGAGAGAGACACACAGAGAATGATACTAGAGCACTCGGAGGGGGGACCTGTCCGAGTACATGTATCCCCCGAACCCGTCACCCATCCCCCATTTGAATCAATGTTGTGACTGAAATGGATAAAGTGGCAATTTGGGACCTTGGGTATCACTGCTGACAAATTTGACCTTTTTGTACTTTTGTCATTTTTTACTGTTTTGTTTTGAAATTGAAGGTGATCCAACAAAAACTGCAGCCGGTAGAGCGCTGAAAGAAATTCTTTACTATTTCTTTTAAAAATATGGTTACCATGGCAACGATGACTCCACCCACACCAAAAACAATAGGCGTCTTCATCTTACCATAATGCACCTCCATGCGAAATATGAAGATGATCTGACAAGAGCTGCAGCCGGTAGAGCGCTCACAAGAAAGTCTTTACCATTTCTTTTAAAAATATGGTTACCATGGCAACAATGTCGACTCCGCCCACACCAAAAACATTAGGCGTCTTCATCTTACCATAATGCACCTCCATGCGAAATTTGAAGGTGATCCGACAAGAACTGCAGCCGGTAGAGTGCTCACAAGAAAATCTTTACCATTTCTTTAAAAAATATGGTTACCATGGCAACAATGTTGACTCCGCCCACACCAAAAACAATAGGCGTCTTCATCTTACCATAATGCACCTCCATGCGAAATTTGAAGGTGATCCGACAAGAACTGCAGCCGGTAGAGTGCTCACAAGAAAATCTTTACTATTTCTTTAAAAATATGGTTACCAACTTACCATGGCAACCATGACTCCGCCCCACACCAACAACAATAGGCTTCTTCATCTTACCATAATGCACCTCCATGCGAAATTTGAAGGTGATCCGACAAGAACTGCAGCCGGTAGAGTTCTCACAAGAAAATCTTTACTATTTCTTTAAAAATATGGTTACCATGGCAACCATGACTCCGCCCCACACCAAAAACAATAGGCTTCTTCATCTTACCATAATGCACCTCCATGTGAAATTTGAAGGTGATCCGACAAGAACTGCAGCCGGTAGAGCGCTCACAAGAAAATCTTTACCATTTCTTTAAAAATATGGTTACCATGGCAACCATGTCGACTCCGCCCACACCAAAAACAATAGGCGTCTTCATCTTACCATAATGCACCTCCATGCGAAATTTGAAGGTGATCCGACAAGAACTGCAGCTGGTAGAGCGCTCACAAGAAAATCTTTACTATTTCTTTAAAAATATGGTTACCATGGCAACAATGTTGACTCCGCCCACACCAAAAACAATAGGCGTCTTCATCTTACCATAATGCACCTCCATGTGAAATTTGAAGGTGATCCGACAAGAACTGCAGCCGGCCGTAGAGCGCTCACAAGAAAATCTTTACCATTTCTTTAAAAATATGGTTACCATGGCAACCATGTCGACTCCGCCCACACCAAAAACAATAGGCGTCTTCATCTTACCATAATGCACCTCCATGCGAAATTTGAAGGTGATCCGACAAGAACTGCAGCTGGTAGAGCGCTCACAAGAAAATCTTTACTATTTCTTTAAAAATATGGTTACCATGGCAACAATGTTGACTCCGCCCACACCAAAAACAATAGGCGTCTTCATCTTACCAAAATGCACCTCCATGCGAAATTCGAAGGTGATCCGACAAGAACTGCAGCTGGTAGAGCGCTCACAAGAAAACCTATACTATTTCTTAAAAAATATGGTTACCATGGCAACAATGTTGACTCCGCCCACACCAAAAACAATAGGCTTCTTCATCTTACCATAATGCACCTCCATGTGAAATTTGAAGGTGATCCGACAAGAACTGCAGCCGGTAGAGCGCTCACAAGAAAATCTTTACCATTTCTTTAAAAATATGGTTACCATGGCAACCATGTCGACTCCGCCCACACCAAAAACAATAGGCGTCTTCATCTTACCATAATGCACCTCCATGCGAAATTTGAAGGTGATCCGACAAGAACTGCAGCTGGTAGAGCGCTCACAAGAAAATCTTTACTATTTCTTTAAAAATATGGTTACCATGGCAACAATGTTGACTCCGCCCACACCAAAAACAATAGGCGTCTTCATCTTACCATAATGCACCTCCATGCGAAATTTGAAGGTGATCCGACAAGAACTGCAGCTGGTAGAGCGCTCACAAGAAAATCTTTACTATTTCTTTAAAAATATGGTTACCATGGCAACAATGTTGACTCCGCCCACACCAAAAACAATAGGCGTCTTCATCTTACCATAATGCACCTCCATGCGAAATTTGAAGGTGATCCGACAAGAACTGCAGCCGGTAGAGTGCTCACAAGAAAATCTTTACTATTTCTTTAAAAATATGGTTACCAACTTACCATGGCAACCATGACTCCGCCCCACACCAAAAACAATAGGCTTCTTCATCTTACCATAATGCACCTCCATGTGAAATTTGAAGGTGATCCGACAAGAACTGCAGCTGGTAGAGCGCTCACAAGAAAATCTTTACCATTTCTTTAAAAATATGGTTACCATGGCAACCATGTTGACTCCGCCTACACCAAAAACAATAGGCGTCTTCATCTTACCAAAATGCACCTCCATGCGAAATTTGAAGGTGATCCGACAAGAACTGCAGCTGGTAGAGCGCTCACAAGAAAACCTATACTATTTCTTAAAAAATATGGTTACCATGGCAACAATGTTGACTCCGCCTACACCAAAAACAATAGGCTTCTTCATCTTACCATAATGCACCTCCATGCGAAATTTGAAGGTGATCCGACAAGAACTGCAGCCGGTAGAGCGCTCACAAGAAAATCTTTACCATTTCTTTAAAAATATGGTTACCATGGCAACCATGTCGACTCCACCCACACCAAAAACAATAGGCGTCTTCATCTTACCATAATGCACCTCCATGCGAAATTTGAAGGTGATCCGACAAGAACTGCAGCCGGTAGAGCGCTCACAAGAAAATCTTTACTATTTCTTTAAAAATATGGTTACCATGGCAACCATGTCGACTCCGCCCACACCAAAAACAATAGGCGTCTTCATCTTACCATAATGCACCTCCATGCGAAATTTGAAGGTGATCCGACAAGAACTGCAGCTGGTAGAGCGCTCACAAGAAAATCTTTACTATTTCTTTAAAAATATGGTTACCATGGCAACAATGTTGACTCCGCCCACACCAAAAACAATAGGCGTCTTCATCTTACCATAATGCACCTCCATGCGAAATTTGAAGGTGATCCGACAAGAACTGCAGCTGGTAGAGCGCTCACAAGAAAACCTTTACTATTTCTTAAAAAATATGGTTACCATGGCAACAATGTTGACTCCGCCTACACCAAAAACAATAGGCGTCTTCATCTTACCATAATGCACCTCCATGTGAAATTTGAAGGTGATCCGACAAAAACTGCAGCCAGTAGAGCGCTCACAAGAAAATCTCTGCGGCGGACGCGGCGGACGCGGCGCGACGATGCCAAATCCATAGTATCCCCGAACACTAGTTCGGGGGATACAATAACTCCGTTAGACACTATATATAATTGTAAGGAAATAACATATACAACAGCTTTGGCAAATCTCGTGGAAATAAATACAATGTGAAAGAAATTGCGAGAATAACGTTGCGTAGCTCAATCAAAGTTCCCCAGAGCTGTCCTCCCTTTTTTAAATTTTTGCAAAGGCTGAAAAAATGTCTCCGCCGGGAATCGAACCCGGGTCGTTGGCTTAGAACGCCAATGCTTTAACCACTAGACCACGGAGACGGGTTAGTGGTTTCGGCGACACCAGATTCAATTGACCGACAGATTGACAAATCCTCAACCTTATTAATTAATTCCCCTTGTCGGGGGCAGATGAGTTTTTGAACAAGACAAGCCGCTAGTGCCTCAGCTGGATCCAAGCGAATGCTTTGAATACATGTATACATTGGAATAAATTATTCTTAATAACATTGTAAGAAAATAACATATACAACAGCTTTGGCAAATCTCGTGGAAATAAATACAATGTGAAAGAAATTGCTGAAAAATTATATATATATATATATATAGAAAAATAAAGTTCACAACATCATATAGAATACACACACAAGAAGCATGTTTTTATAAAAATTCACAAGCGCTTTCGATTTAATCTCTTCAGGTGAATGAGCCATTGATAGTTTTGACATACTTTTATATACACGTATAGTACAGTAATATGCAAATGGACAATGTGTGTGGTATTGTCCAGTAGTTCTTTTGATGGCTTAATAAGTCTTTGTTTAAATCTTAGACTAAGCGTTGTACGGTGAGAACTCTAAAATGTTAGGATTCTCAGAGAATCCTATAATCCGTACAATCCAAACCTTTGTAAAGTCACACAAAGATCATCGTATTCAAATTCAAATTCGTGTTTATTCATTTCCAACAGACAATAAAAGTCGTGACATGGTTTACATTCAATATTAAATATAATACAAGTATATATAAATAGAGTGAACAAAAATAGATTTTCAATAGTAATTACGAAAGGTAAATAGTGACTGAAACTACCTGTGGAAATAGGGGGATTCGCTAAAAAGCAAGGCTTGTATATTGCGAACCCCCATCGCCATTTTCAAGAGGGTCGAAACCCATACCACAAGCGGTAATCCCCCAAAACATCCCATTAAGTAACCGTTTTGATAGTTTATATATTGATAATGATAAAGATCATCTGCCTACATGTACTATTAACAACAACCCTCCTAATACTGACTGTGAAACTAAAAAAGTACTGATCTAAAAGTAGAACCTAAGGTAATCAATATATCGAATGTTGATTTAAATGATGGAGAGATAGCACTGTTAATGAAAGGTCCGAAATTTACTCCAACTCCAACTAGAAATGTTAATGACCTTAAACAAGATGTATATAGTTTTTGTCGTAAACTCAGATTGAAGGAATATTTCAGTAAAGAAGAAAGTGATTGTGATAATACGGATTTTTCAGCTAGAAATGAAAGCATTGTAAAGAATAAGAGTAAATTTCTTCCTCAGCCCAATAGGAATCGTACATTGGATAATTACATTGATTTTTTAAAAAGAGCAGTAGAGTTTGAAAACCGTACAAAAACCAAACAGAAATGTAATATATCTAAACAAGAATGGAAAAGCCTTCAGAGTCTGAAAGACAAACCTGGCATAATATTAAAACAGGCTGACAAGGGAGGTGCTTTTGTAATAATGGATGAAGATTTTTACATTTCAAAAATGAAGGACCAACTACAAGACCAATCAACATATTTGAAACTAGACGAGAATATAGATACCAAAATTATGAACAAGATGAAGAAATTGATAAACAAATACGAACACTGCTTAACTAAAGATGAGGTAGACTTTCTGACTAATTTCGAATTTAGAAGTAGTAACCTGTACGGATTACCAAAAGTACATCAGTGCAAAGATATACAGGATGAAATAAAAAGTATTCATTCTCCTTATATTCAATGTAAAATGCCGGATAAACTTAAAATGAGACCAATCATCGCTGGCCCAATATGTCCTACACATAGACTAAGTAATTTCATAGATATCATATTGAAAGCCCTTACAAAGTATGTTCCAAGCTTTGTTAGGGACGATTTAGACTTTCTGAACCACCTACCTGAATCAGTAGATGAAAACTCAATCCTTGTCACATATGACGTGAATAGTCTTTATACCAATATTCCTCACGACGCAGGAATAGAAGGCATAACTTTTTGGTTAGAAAAACATAGGGATGTTATTGATTCACGTTTTACTAAGGAGTTCATAATCGATGCTGTAAAATTTATTCTGACTAATAATTCTTTTTGCTTTGATAATGAATTTTATTTACAAATTAGAGGAACAGCCATGGGAACCAAAATGGCCCCTACATATGCCACATTATTCATGGGCTATCTGGAAATGAAACTATACGCTCAAGTCGAACAGACCTTCAACACTAGAGTTACATCCTATCTAAAGGAAAATTGGCTTAGATATCTTGATGACTGTTTCATTATTTGGAAGGCAGATTTTGGAGATATAGCCCAATTCAACGATATCCTTCAACAGCTTCACCCGAGTATCACTTTTAAGTTTGAAACTAGTAATGAGAAAATAGCGTTTCTTGACATAGTGGTTATAAACAATTTGAACAAAATTAAAACAGATATATTCTATAAGATTACAGACACACACCAGTACTTACACTTCAAATCTTGTCACCCAAGACACTGTAAAACAAATGTTCCTTACAATTTAGCAAGACGTATTTGCACAATAGTATCAGATATCGATATTCGTAAGAAACGATTATTAGAATTAAAACACATGTTAAATGCCAGAGAATATCCTGAGGAAATCATCCAGAATGGGATTGTGAAAGCTGAAAAGTTGTCTCTCGAAGAACTAAGATCATGTAAGCAAAAAAATGAAAATACTGAATCTATATCTTTTATTCACACGCATAATCCTAATAATCCCAATATCTCCAAACTGATAAAAGACACAATTACCGTCCTGTCAAATGACAGAGAATTAAAGCAAAAGTTTAAAGCAGTACATTTGATATCCAGTAAACGCCAAAGCCCGAATCTAAAACGATTGTTAACCCGAGCAGCCCCTAAAGCACAACTCGATATAAAAAATGGTGTTAAAAAATGTACCGACAAAAGATGCAAAACTTGCCCGTATATGAAAGAAACTAATCATATCATCTTCAAACACAAAAGTGAAACTTTTCAAATACATTTTCCATTTACATGCACTACAAAGAATCTCATATATTGTTTAATTTGCCATGGCTGTGGGGAACAATATATTGGCGAAACAGGGGACACACTCCGACACAGACTCACTGTGCATAGGCAACATATACGCCATAAAGAATATCGACAACTTAAAGTGAGCGCTCACATCGATTGTTGTGCGGGCTCAAAGGAACCAAATTTCGATATAATACCCTTTTACAAAATGAAAGAAGACGACAAAATTAAAAGATGTCTGAAAGAAAAACACTTCATTTCAAAATTTATGCCTTCTCTGAATGCTTTGTAGGAAAACTGCTTCTCCTACTACTCCTTCTCACCCACATCCACATTTACCATTATCCCCCGAAACTCCAAACAACAACCCCCCCCCCCCCCCCCCCCCCCCCTCCTCCTCTCCCTCTTTGTGTACAAGTATTTCAATATATCTCTCTCCCTCTCCCTTAAGACACTGCATCCCCGACACCTGTCAATATATTAGTTTATTCCATTTTCTTTCTCTACTGACTCCCATTTTTATTTGCCTTTCCCACGGTCACAGATTAATAAGAATTGTTATATAACTTTATGATTTGTTGAGTTGTACAGATTAAGACTTCCAAAGAAACTGGCAACAAAGAACTTCCTACTTGCATCATTTAATATGAGATTAGAACTAAGATTCAATACGTCGTAAAACAGATACAGGACAATATTTCAATCTTGTCCTAAGAATATCATTGTACCATACTTGTAACAAAACTATTCCTTAAAGTGTACATTTCATTATGTGTTTTACAAATACCCATCCTCGCTTACTATTATCATGTGTAGGCCTCGTGAATCATTATACGATGATCTTTGTGTGACTTTACAAAGGTTTGGATTGTACGGATTATAGGATTCTCTGAGAATCCTAACATTTTAGAGTTCTCACCGTACAACGCTTAGTCTAAGATTTAAACAAAGACTTATTAAGCCATCAAAAGAACTACTGGACAATACCACACACATTGTCCATTTGCATATTACTGTACTATACGTGTATATAAAAGCATGTCAAAACTATCAATGGCTCATTCACCTGAAGAGATTATATCGAAAGCGCTTGTGAATTTTTATAAAAACATGGTTCTTGTGTGTGTATTCTATATGATGTTGTGAACTTTATTTTTCTACATATTTTAACACTGCACTTTGTAGGAACTTTGTTCCTGTAAACACTTTACGATATATATATATATATATATATACAAATTATGTATAACAATGCGCCCTCCCGGCTATTACCATAATGGCTTTATGGCAACACAAGGACTTGGGACCCTTGTTATATATATATATATATATATACAGTGCGTCCCAGAAAAAAACGAAACCCTAAAACAAAGGGTCATTGTGACCACACTATGTGCTTTATGACAATAATTATCTGTTTACCATAAACTAGAAGTAATATGCTTTTAAATGACACGTTGATGACATCTTTCCGTACGTGTTTTACCGAGCAGCAGCATTTTGAAATTGACATGTAAAAACTCATTTGTGCCAGATTTTGGTAAAACCGTAAAAACGATCACTTGCGAATATGATCCAAATGAAACATGCTTTTAAAACCCTATTAGAAGACTGTTTTCATTTGTTACTTTCAATAACGAGGGTAAGGATAATGCCCTCATCATAAAATAAAGGTTGATCAATGTTTTGTTGATGTTGGGGGGTAAAGAAAGAACAGGTTTTGTATTGAAATGGTACCTGCAATCGAATAGTAAAGCAATTTTTAGCATTTTTCAGAGCTGCAATTTCTTTTAAGAACAAAGCAGACAGAAATTTGATATTTTTCATTAAGGTTAAGTTGTTGGCACTTTCCATTGTCATCAAATGGAAATACATGGTAGAAAAGGCACATAAGGCAGAAAAAATATCAATATTATTTCCCACCTCAGAAAGGGTACCTTTAAAATCACAGGAGGGGCACTTTTTCATCTTTTGATAGATATTTATTGATTTTGGAAATTTTGGGGGCGTACGCCCCTACCACCACTGGAAATTAGTATTAACCCGTGTTTTATGAATTCCTGATTGAATGCATGCCATCACACAAGGGAATTTCACGTATCATATCTCTTAAAGCTGGTATTTCCCTTGCGTCATGTTCGCATGTGATACTATCGTTTTAACGATTTTACCCAAATCTGGCCCAACTGAATTTTTACATTTCATTTTCAAAATGCTGCTGCTCGGTAAAGCTTGTTCGGATGGGTGCCACCAAGGTATCATTTAAAAGCATGATACTTCTAGCTTTTGGAAAACAGACAATTATTGTCATAGAGCATATAGTGTGGTCACAATAACCTTTTGTTTTAGGGTATCGTTTTTCTGGGACGCACTGTACATGTATACGCCTATCTCCTATACAGAAAGGCGAATCCTAACAATGCGGTTTATTCTGTCACAATAGAAATTCGACGTTAAGCCGAAGGCGAAACAATTCGCCTTAACCCTGAAAAGGGCCGGGATATTTTAGCTATGCCACAGCCGGGGGGATGGAATCCACCCCCCCCCCCCCCCCCCCGAGATCTCGACCATCGACCGCGCGATCGCGCCGAAAATCGGCACGCACGTCGTCCACAACGTAATCTAAAAAACTGTATAATTAAATGCTCCGAAGAAAAAAAAAAATTCACATTAATTATGCAAATTTATGCATGAAATCAAAATCTTGCTCTAAATCATTAAATAAAGCACAAAAAGTACTAATTTTTGGTCTAGACACTCTTTCCAGTATTCTTAATCAAAATTGATTTCTCATGTATTTTATTGTATTTAAAATTTCTTATGTATTTATTTGTTATTTTTTACCTTTTTTTTTTTTTAAATGAAATTTGTCAGGAACACTTTCGCAAACATAAACAGCATAAAATAAATTAATTTTAATCAGCAAACGTAAAAATATTCATAGATTTCTAAATTTTGGCTGAAAACACATTTTATATTGAAATCACGTTTTTGAGCAATTATTGGTCTGACGTGCAAGTACGAAATGTTGAGGAACCTCAGAACCGCATGCCCGGACGCGTCTTTTTTTTTTGTAACCAAGCCTAGGCAGATTTCGCATTTTTTCATGAATATTCATGACGCAGGGTCGGGAAACGGTTCCGATTGGTCTTCATGAAAGCACGGTCGGTGGGGTAAAAAAAGTCCCTGGCCTGCACGTCGTACGTAGGCATATTACGTGCAGCGCTATATTTCGATCGTGTGTGTTCAACGTATAGGCGCCTAGCCTACGTTCATGTATGTATTGTTTAATTCTCAACATATTCACCCCACCTATGCAATGTGACACGTAAAAAATTGGATTGAGCAGTCAATTTCAAAATCAAGTTTTGCATTAATTTACTGCATGTGCGTAGGCTACATCTAATTTAGTAATTAGCTCTTTTGAGGACACCCTCCTTTTCCGACCAAAATTGACACTGCCACTGGCATTACTCTGAAAATAGGTCTAACTTTGTTAGGCCTAGGCTATGCGTATATTGACAATTGCCCATCGTAATGTTCTCCACAAATGAACTTTACAACAATATGCAGAATCAAGACACAGACTCTAGGCTAGGTCTAACAACGTTAGAGTCTTACTGTTCACGTTAGAAATTAAATTTCCTTGCATGCACACTGTAATTAGCACTTGCACCCTGCTCCTGTAACGCACATTGCCCTGAGTTAGAAGAACTGCAAGAGTCTTCAGGACTGAAAGAAGCAGACTACTACTAACGTTCCAATAGTAGTACTAACGTTAGTACCAAGAAAACAAATTATTTTGGTGACCTTTAGTTTTAGCTGATGAAAACAAAGTGCGTAACTAGTTATTGTAGGTAGGCATAGATCTAAAATCATCTAGATGTAGATCTACCCCATCATCAATCATTTACTAGTACTGATTAGATCTAGGTCTAACTCATCATGCTCATTGACCTTAAAATAACATTCACTTAATCTAAACTTAACTGAAATTGAAAATTGTAACAAAATTGGTCTAGTTAGAGTAGATCTAGAGCAGTTAGAGTCTTGGCTAGAGTCGTGCAAATTTGATGATATCACAACATCACATTCCGATTCCATTTTGAAGTTGGGTCTACCACACGTAGACGTATTATTAGGCCAGCATTTTGAGGGATACGTGGAGGCAATTCTAACTCTTATATTAAGATCTAACTTAGATCGATAATAGATTCAGTGCAAAAACGTAGGCTATGCGCCTACACGTTGAACACATACGATCATAATATATATGCGTACGTGCGTGCAGGCCAGGGACTTTTTCCCCCCACCGGTACCGGCGACCGTGCTTTCATGAAGACCAATCGGAACCGTTTCCCGACCCTGCGTCATGAATATTCATGAAAAAATGCGAAATCTGCCTAGGCTTGGTTACAAAAAAAAAAGACGCTTCCCGGACATCGTGAATTTGGTCTCAAAAGATGCGTGAGATTCGAAAGAAAAAAGTCATGAAACGCCGCGGCGATTGCTTTGCGCGTTGAGGACATATCGCCAGAAACGTCGGGGGGGGGGGGGAGTTGGATTCCACCCCCGGCCCTTTTAGGGTTAACATAAGGATTTGCCATAACGTTACATGTAGATATATATATATATATATATATATATATATAGGTCAAATGTTTGGACAGCAAGATTTATAGGCGTATGCATTGGTGGATCTAGGATTGGTATAGGAGTCCCCCAGCAAAACCAATTCTATATCATATCTTAGGTACATAACAGTTTTCCCAAATATTAGTATTACTCTTACACATTGGCTGTTGTCACGATCTCATCTTTTCCTCCAGGTTTGAGTTCGATCTCCGGCTCATTCTCCGGTCCATCCACCATAAACCTGAAGTCAGAAAGCTCCTCATCATTCATCTGAAGTAATGCTTCCATGCTCTTCGCCATCGTGGGATCTAGTAGCGTTAGATCTTCAAAACTGGATTCGCTGAAATATCATAAAATATATACATATGTACATGTAATAAATAATTGTAAGGAAATAGTATACACACATCATTGACAAACATTATTTCCTATCACATTATAAGTACACGATTTCTTGGTTGATTTTCCATATCCAGTCATCATCAGCAACGTAATTCCAAATTATTTATTCATTTATTTATTCATGGTTTGATACAACTAGTGATAATCAACCAGAGGCTGAATTGTTCACAATTTAAAATATCGTTAAAACACATAAAAATACATTCAATAATTGCAAATGGTATATAACAATTTTACAAACAAAACAGTCTAGTAAATGATCAACGTATATTCAAGCATAGCATAACCATAAATCATAAAACCCATGGAGACATATCATCTTACTGTGTTATGCTCAGAACCATTATTATATATGAAAATTTTGTATAAAATGTAATTGTGAGGAAATAGCATATACAAACATGATCATACAAACATCATTGGCATACATTATTTCCTAACACAATATAAGTACACTATTTCTTGATAGATGTAGGTCAAAATGTATTGAGTGCGCAGCTTGCGAGTGGCCTATTATATAGTGAACGACTAAACAACTCCCTTTACCAGGGAACTACATGACAATGGTAACATTCAAATATACTTCAGATCAAGATCAAGATGGATTACAAGTGAGAAAACAAGGCCATCGACTTTAGGGTGGGGAAATGGGAGGGATCGTATCATCCCCCTCCTCGCCCTAGCTCTCCCTTTATTTACCTAACTTTCTCTCTTTTTTTCCCCTCTTTAAATCTTTCCTCACCATTCAAGGGGAACACGTGCTGCTCATACAGCTCGAAGGTATCTTATTGGCAACCAAGTTGGCAGACTGTCCGTGCGAAAGGCTTTACATTCCACTGCCCCCCCCCCGAAAAAAAATAAAAATTAAAAAAAAATAAATAAATAAAAAAGAAAAAAGAAAAAGAAAAAAAAAATAAATAGATAAATTTAAAAAAAAATATTTAATTTGAAAGAATTATAATAATAAATATACCTATTGTGTATATTAATTTTACATATTTTTTGACGATATTATTTGAGACAGAGACACATCTTCTTCCACTTCCCCGATCCCAAAATTGTTTTGAGGGGGTGGTTACCTATTTCCAAGCAGTTTCTTGTAGAAGAGTAGAGGGAACGGGAGTGTGACGATGATATTATTATAGAACATCAGGGCAAACAGTTTTCCGATCGATTTTAGTTTGTCCATGTCCTTATAATCCTGTGTATAAATTTTGTTAGTAATAGTAAAATACAGATTTTAATTTAAAGAGAAGATAATATGTAAACTTAAATGGCCAGTGTTTCCAAAATCAGAATAAAAATCATCAAACCATGTTAAAAAATCAATTCTGGAAACAAATTCTAAACGAGTTATGCTTTATTTAGATAAGGCAGGCGCGTAGCCAGGGGGCGGCCAGGGGGGTAGCCAGGGGGCGGTGGGGGCTGTCGCCCCCCCCCCCCCCCAACGCCAACTAAACAAATAAATAAATAGCGAGAGCGAAAAAGCGGGGGTAGTGAGAGAAAAAAACCCTTGCTGCGACCATCCCCGTTACATACAGTGCATTATTGCGTCCAAATACTAGTAATAGAAAAGCAGTCCGAGCCGTTATATTTCTCTAAAATTTGCTAAAACTTCAAAGCTTTAATGCTTCGAGCGCGGGAAGGGGAAAACTTCCCCCTCCCTGTTACATACAATGTTGTACATCCACATAATGAAAAGCAGTCCGGGCGTCGAACTATCTTTTCGCCTAAAAAAATGTGCTACGAGCCGTTATTTTTCTCTCATATTTGCTCAAACTTAAAACTCCCCCCTCCCGGCCCGCGCCCGACCCCCGTTATACACAGTGCAGTACTGTGTCCAAATAATTGAAAAGCAGTCAGGACGTCGAACTAACTTTCCGCCTAAAACAAGGTGCTACCAGCCGTTATTTTTCTTTCAAATTTGCTCAAACGTCATAGCGCCCCCCCCCCCCCCCCCCCGGACAGCACGCTTTGCGTGCTCATCAGCAATTTTGCGGCTCACAACCGCCCCACTAAAATCCTAGCTACGCGATTGAGATAAGGTAGTTTTCGTCAACATACATTCAAAAATTTAAAAAAATCTGGGAGATAAATCATTTAAACTTCGACAGACTGATCTGCCCATGGAGTATTATATCCATGATCTGCAATACGATTTATATATTTTCATCGGACTATTTGAACAGTTAAAGAAATCAATGAATAATTGAATGTGAACTTCATTTGATTGATCAACTATTCATTTGGGCAACAACACAATAGAGTTATAATAATCAATAACCTTGTGACACTGTCTTGCCTTGACTGGGTATCTAAACATTTGATAACATTAACCCGCTGGTCTTCCTTCTCGAAAGCTTCCATCTCTCTAGAGCATCCAGAGAAGAACATCAAATAACTTCTTAAACAGTTATAACTAAATCAAAGACTAGTCCACAGTAGATTAACAGTTATGAGGAAAGTGGAATTTTAAAAGTCCAGTGAAGGAAAATGATGTGGATATAATGACCTTGTTAAACCAGAATGTCGTACATGTAGGTGTGTCATCGAGTTTCTTGAAGAAGGAGTGCTTCTCGAGATTGAACAGCTCTTCAAACAGGCGAGAGAAGAATTCCTTTCGAGAAAGGTAAAAAGAAAATAAACTTTTCACAAAAAACAACCTTTAAAATAAAACACAGTTACTGATTTGCCTAAATTTCCAAATTAAGGTGCATGGAACTGCAACACAGATTCCATTCTAAATCAATTCGAATACTGTGTAGTTTCCTAATATCGGAGAAAATGATTCATGCAGGTCATTGCGTTTTCTCTCAAGTTTTGGCAAACATCTGCATGATCTGTGGATGCAGGCGTTGCCATTCTCCTTTTCTAGTTGAAATCCTAGTCTCGATCATTGGAGGGATATCATTGTGCATGACGAAAGATCAAACTTCAACATACATGCATATGTTTTGAATTCGTTCGTTCTATTCACTGTTTTCTTTACAAATACAATCAAATATATTCGCGAAAGGACAAAAGGTTCAAAAAATCTAAATGGTACATGTGTGTTTGTTATCTTCAATTTAAAATCAAATATGTATTGGAAATATATACGTCACAATGCCAGATCACGGATTTTGAAAGAGAGAGACGCACCCCCCCCCCCCAACCAACTTATAACTGGGTGTTTATGTGACCAAAATGTGACCAAAACAACTACATAGACTACATAGACATAGACTGAGAGGGGAGTAAGCAAAACCTTATACCAGTGCCGTATATAGAGAGTCTGGCCAACTCGGTTTCAGTTGGGTAGCAACGCGGCGTATATTCCTTTGTTATGTAAGCATGCAACAAAGGAATATGCGCCATGTTGTTACCCAACTGGAGCCGAGTTGGCCAGACTCTATCTATATACGGCACTGCCTTATACTAGTGTCCCTGTATTAAAGAGTTGCGACATGGACGTCCGACTTTTCTGGAAACAAAATTGCGTTCCAATTCTTTCTATTGAGAACACCCAGGTGCTCATCGGAATTGAATAGAAATGTTACGTAATAGTGGAAACAAAATGGCGTTCAAATCCCCAGTTGTCGCAACTCTTTAATACAGGGACACTACCTTATACGTGAATACTCTTGGAATTGATTCAAATAAAGAAGAGGGGGCGTGCGCCTCCTGCAGACTTTCTGGATCCGCCATTGTACGACAAGACTGTGTGGGAGGATCATATTTACCTTCATGGGGCCACCAGCATTAACACCTAGTGCCACATCAGACTTGAAGTGGACTGTGAGTGGGAGTAGGAGTGATATGTCAGCTTTACCGCTTATATTCGAGATCGCCGACTCCACCGTCTTTTTTCTGTCGTCTTCGATTTCAAATTGGAGATGTGCTGGTCTCAGTTTTGCCAAAGCCATGATTGGTTTCAACAGAATCACCGACTCATGACCAAAGGCCTGCGCAAATCTAGGACCAATTTGGTCAAGTACTTGGTAGTAGTGGCGCTAAAGTAAGGTAAAATAATAGTTCGAAACAAGTAAGCCTAGACCGATTGTTTTTATACTGCAAACAATATTGCTATAATAGTTCAGTATCATTCATCAACATGGAAGTTAGAGATCATCGCAACAGATAAGTGTATAGCTCGATAGGTATATCATGTATATAGGGAGGTCAAGATGTTTCCTCTCTCATCACTCACTCAAACGCCCACACACACACACACACACACACACACACACACACACACACACACACACAGAGTCTTGTATTGCTTTATTTCCGAGGACAAGTATTGTTCCTCTATTGTTCCTCCGCCCTCGGACAGTCAACGGAATAAAGCACAAATTCATTGTTCGACGTTCGATGACTATTGTCCGGCTTCCGAGGACCATTGTTGTCGTGATTTTTTTTTGTTCTCTATACGGCTAAACACACCCACACGCACACACACACACCACAAACGATCATCAATTTTGTGGATTATCTAAAAGCTAATATATATATATATATATATATAGAAAACGAGAATTTAAAAAGATAAGATTTCATTTTTAGGTATTTTATGTGTTATACATTTTAAAGTCAAAAAAAGGGCAGCCAGAATGGTATATGCAATGACTATAGGCAAACTACCAGCGCTACAAAACTTATGCAGGTACTAGGCTGGGACTTGCTTCCCACCCGAAGGAAGGCCTTGGGGCACTTGGCCCTGCAGGTATCGAACTACCTACATGGAGCCACCAGACGTACATCCGGAAACTCCTTCATCCAATACTCCACCCGCACCAACTTAAACATTCTTACATTCCACGTACCATCAGTGACCGGAACTCACCACCCGACATCCAGAGCATAATACATTCAAACTACAAGCAACCAATTTCTTCCGCAACCAAGACTCAAGCAATAAGGTCTAGCAACATTGCCCACTCCCTCATCCTCCTCGTTTTGTTCCAGACGGAAAAATGAGGAGTATTCTCAAAAAGAAAAAGAAAAAATTCGTTTTGTCAAGGTATGGGAACATTATGGTTTCGTTTTTATCATTTATAAACTCACGCTCAGGGGCGGATACAGGATTTTCAGAAGGGGGGGGGGGCGCGCACACTGAGGAACCCTCCGTTTGACGAAGCCAAACAGCCCTCTAGGGGGTCCGGAGGCATAATTAACACCTTTTTTTTGTCAGTCAAAACGGGGGGGGGGGGGGCACACGCCCCTTGCGCCCTCTGGATCCGCGCCTGACGCTGATATCGCTTAAACATTACGTAAACAAATGTATTAAAATAAATAAAAAGCCAACCCTCTTAAAATGTACTCGTTTACATTTAAATTAAGTCATGTAAGTGTTGAAAAAGCAGTCCAAAAGGTTACGAGAAGCAAAATTATATAAGTGGTGATAATATTACTAAATTTCTTTGAAATCATTTATGCATATAATGATAACCCTATCTCTGATTCAAGAGTAATTTGTTCCAGTTCGTATCTTTCTTATTGAAAATTATTATTATTTTTACTTCACTAAGCACCGGTATTTTTTTTAACATTCTTAGCGACGAGGTAATAATTTGGAATATATAGTATCGAGAACCTACCCGACATGCTTGGTCAAACTCCATACGCAGCAGTTTCCACTTCAGAGCAACATCCAAAAGAAATGGCACGTTAGCCAATGAAAATATACCCTGAATAAACATAACGGGAAATGCATATTAGTACTTACAATATACGACAAGCAGACAAGATAGATGAGACTACTCAAAGTCAGGATTATGTATAAAAATATATGTTATAAAAAATATATATTTTACGACTCATGCATGCTCCGATCCGGCGACAAATTGAAGAAAAAAAATGATTAAAATAAAAGCTCGAATTCTTAAATTCATTTTCAACACTGGACCCAACAATTTACTTATCCCTTTACCTATACCAAAAGCCAATTGAAACCAAAGCTCTAATCATACATCTTTGGCGCTGGGAACAAATATCGGATCACCTTTTAGAAGGAAGAATCGTATTTTAAAAGAAGACTGAACAGACATACCAGAGGAAATTGCAACTCCTGATTATGGATCCAAAGAACCATATTCTCGATCTTTTTGTTAGTTCCTTCATCTTCCAATTGTCCGATGTAAAAGTGATTCACAGGAAGCTTGTAACCGAGCGACTCATTGATCTGTAAGCAAAATAAACCCAAACCTTCTTTGAATTAATTGTAACATGCATGGTGAGAAGACTTTAAATCAGTACATTTATAGCACAAAAAAGAAAAAGAAAATACTATTAAATAATACATTCGGCGCTGAAGCACGTACAATTGCGATGTATTGTGATTGAAATCCATTCAATCATTTAGCCCTGTGTACTCACGGGGTCATTATATTTTGCAATTACCAATATTTTGCAAAAATCAATGAACATACTGACCAAACTGCCCCAAAAGTCGACGTACGCCCCTCCTGTTTGCGACTAATAAAAATAATGGGGGAAATGGAGTAGAATTGCATACACACTATAATATTGGTTCAAATGTGCATTTATAATGGTACAATGGTATCATCCTTAAAGAAAGGACGCGTTACACTCTAAAAAGTAAAGTGTTGAAATAATCAACATTTAAAAGGGCCGAGAAGTGACAGTCGTTTTCAAAGTGGTGGATCCGCACTTTTAACATGCTGGATCCAACACTATAAACGTTGTATCCAACATTTTTATTTTATTTATTTATTATGGTATATGATGATTGACCAGCAGCACAGGGGCTGAAGGGGTCAATTTACAATCAGATATAATATGTGCATATAATAGAATCGCATCAAATATATGAAAAGATACATAATTGGAAGCAAAACAAAAATACTAAGATTTACGCTACACAAATAATAAGATAACAAGTGTGAAAAGTGAGAGAAAGAAAGAAAAAGTAAAGAATAGGAAAGAAAAGGGAAGCAAAGAAGGAAGGAGATAGATAGAAAGGAGAAGATTTGGGAGCAATACATAAATATAACCAAGTTTGAAAGCCATAACCATGTAAAATGAGTCATTACATCTACGTATGGAATCTGAGAAGTGAAAATGTTTGGGATGCAAAGCGTGGGGGGGGGGGGGGGGTTATTTCAAGATTCTGGCAAGGTGAGGGATGGTGGATTTTCGATATCGCTCTGTATTGCATTTAATTGTAGGGAAGCCAGTCATGTTACGAAGCTGTCTTAAATTTGAATTACATCTAGGGACGGGAAGAAGGTGTTTGTGGTGATCAGAGTTTTTGATTTTTTGTCCAAAGCTTAGCATAGTGTGTACAATCTTCTGGATGCTTTTGACACAATATCTGAGATATGTAAGTTCCATTTTAGATCATTCTGAATTGTGATTCCGAGTAGTTTGAGATTTTGAACGACATTGAGTTGAGTTGAGTTAAGCTGGAAGTCAGTCCTGGGGTTTAAGTTCCTTAAAAATGATATGGTCATGAGGTTACATTTGGATGGTTTAGGGAGCACGTCATTATCATTACACCATACTGAAAGACGATCTAATACAGATTGCAATGTAGGTTCAGCATTACGCTTCACAATTTCTCCAAGTGTTAAATCATCAACGTATTTCCATCGATTCTCGCAATCATTCACAGCATCATTAACAAGAATCAGAAACAAAACCGGACCCAACTTGGTACCCTGTGGTACTCCACAGGATACCTCTAGTAGGGGAGAGTAGTAATTACAGACTTTGGTGCTCTGAGTGCGTGCAGTTAGGAAGCTGCAAATAATTGGGATGATCGATCTGCGTACACCTAACAGGATGAGTTTCTTGACTACAACTGAATGATTTACCCTATCAAACGCCTTAGTAAAGTCAATGGTAGTAAGATAGGCATAATGGCCAGGTTTATCAAGGCCTTCCAACACAAAATTGAGCAAGTAGACAAGGTAGTGTGTGGTTGAACAACCCTTGACATTCCCAAACTGTTTCTTATCAACATGGTTCGATATATCCTCCACTACCCACTTTGCGATAAATGATTCAAGTACTCTCGAGAACAACGGGTGAGAGATATAGGCCTTAGCTGGTCGAAAGAGCTTATTTCTTTGTCCTTCGGTACTGGAGTGATGGACGATGTTTTCCAGTCCTTTGGGAAAATGCCTTCCAGTAAGCATTTATTGAAAAGGTATGTCAAAGGTATGTCAAATGTCCCCATTTTGATAAATGTCTCATGCATGGGGGGGGGGGGGGGGGGGGGGGGGGGGGGGGAGGGCGGACAACTAAGATGATTTACAATCTTTCGTGGGCTTTCCCACACAAAACGAACCTTATTCAAGATTATCAAGATCCCTAAGTATGGGTCATTCCGTGGTATCGAAGCAGAGTTGTACATACAGCACTTCAGAAGATTCCTGAAGGCTTGAAGGTATACCCTTACCATCCTGGCAAAAAGATCGGAGTCCTTATCCCACCAACGCACTGTCAAGGGAAAAGAAATAGCCATCTGAAGATCAAAAGGCAATGACATGTAGATTTATCAAATATGTCCATACTCCAAATAGTATATTTAGTTGTCATGCTAATTTCAGAAGTTCACGACTGTGGAAGTCAAGATTTCACGGTAGACTGTTAAGTATGATACAAAATATTCATGTTGTAATAACCCCCACATACAAACAACGAAAAAACTTTTTTTAATATGTTTTACGAATGTGTGTTTGAAATCTTGAGAGATGTTTATTCTATAAAACACCATCAATGACTATTCGCGGCCGAAAATATGTCAGTGTATGCTTCAAGAAAATTGAGTATTAGGTATACCAGCTGGTTTCACCTGATGAACCTGAAAAAGATGAAAAGAGACCAAGATAAGTTTGAGCCTCGTTCCTGCATGTACATGAAGCCTCAAAAAGCCAGAAATAGGGGAGCGTTTCATCAAGCGTTTTGTCAGTGATTTTTACCGACAAATTTGCTCTCAACCAGTCAGATGCAAGGATTTCAGTAGCTTATAACAGTTGTCGGTAAAAATCACTGACAAAACGCTTGATGAAACGCTCCCCAGACCTAATATCAGACTGAAAACTGGCATCCCTGATCCCTGGATTATTAATTTGTTTTACCAAGTATGTCAAAGTTCCTCTTCGCGGTTCCATTCATTAAGATCAAATTTTCGGCCATCTGTAGGATGATACGATGGCCCCATTCTTTATCTGGTCTGTCAAATGCTGGACACTCCAGCAGAATCGGAATAACGCGGAGAAGATCGGTTGTTTCATTATTGCAGAATTCCGAACGCATGTCCCGTAAGTGCTTAAAGATGACATCTGCCACCTAATACACATGATCAAAAACACAACAAATTAGAAGGAAATTGTAAAAAAGGACAGGAGATGAAAAAAAAATTGTTTCACCAACTCCCTTCATAATTAGAAATATTTCATCGATATCATCAAAATATTGTAACATATTATTGCTTTTACTTCTTAGGCAAGATGGTATAATGTTCACAAAGGGAAATTAATGCTTCAGAGAAAGTCAGCTTGGGTAGAAGTTAGAAGCACAATAGTTGGAGAAATCGCTAAGTTAAAGTGTCAGAAAAGCGGGAATAGTATTGTTTAGATTTTAAATATAATAATAATAACAGCTATTTCTTAGCATCATTACCCCGGTCACTGGATTCAGTTATGATTCTGCTATGACAGTGCACTCCTCTGGGGAGAATCCCAGCCAGTCCGCCTGTTTCCAAGCGCACACATGATATTGTGCATATCTAATTCGCAAATGGGGTAATTGTATGTGTGTTGACATTTGGGGGAGCATCTCTATTTTTGTGCACCAAATTACTTACAAATTTCCTTCTTTTTCATTTCGATCGATTTTTATGATGGAACTATTCGTAGTAGGTCCATGATGAAATCAACGTGTGATGTATTTTTAAATTTATGAAAAAAGTTAGAAAAAGTCTGTTCTAACATCGAAATGGATTAAGAGATATTTTGAGTATTTTTGTATACACTTGGGAAAGTTATCACTGTACAGGACATCACACGAAGTTGCCGATTGGGAGACACTATCTTCTGATATAATTTTTTTCTTTAAAACTCAAATGAAATAAAAACGACTCTCTTCTCGATCTTCGCAAAATCCTGCGATCACAAGCAAGCATTTTGAAAAACTTGTTTCCAGATTAGCCTCTTTTTAAAAGCAAAATTAGTGATTTAATGCAAAACATTAATGTTAATCATAGAAGATGAAATTCATAATCATGGACGAAAATGTAATTTAGTCCTTTTGACCAAATGTAATGACAAGTCCCCCATGCCGGCTGCACGTACGAGGTTTCAAGGATATTCAGACACAAACATGCGCGTCGAGATGAGGACGCATCCCCTCATTGCAGAACAGACTCAACTTCTTGACACAGGGGTGCAATGATTATAAGGTTTCGGCAGTGGCGTATAGGGATTATAGCGCCCGGGCAAACAATGAAGTTAGCCCCCCCCCCCCCCCCCAGTGCCGAAACTTATATACGTTATTGTACAAGCGAGGGAGCAAAGCGACCAAGCGGCAATTTTTTTTAATTTTCTCCCTAAAAAAACGCAATTTCTTGTGCATTTTACCCAGGGAATTTTGCAATTGACCACCGCAATTGAGCGTTAGAGAAGCTCGAATTTTGTACATTGATAAACGGTTTTCTATTCACTCACTTCTACAATCGGGAGCAAATTAGCAAAACCCTTAAGAAATAGTATTATAAAAAATCAGCAAGGCGACCTGAAGTGCTTTTTTATACGCTTTATCCTATATTGGGGGCGCAATATTTAGCAGGAGTCATATGAAACTTACATAATAGCGAGCACAGCAACGACAATTACATCTTTATTTGTCAAATTTTGAACCCTTTAAGCTATTTAAGAACTATATAATGGGGTGCGATATTGCGAGATCCTGAAAGAAAATAATTATGCGTGGGAGCAAAGCGACCGAGCTTTGGAATATTTTTGCATTTCAAACCCTCAAAAACTAGATTTCTAATGCATTTACCCTGCGGATCTGGGGGCGCATAATCCATAAGAATTATGGTCCCCCTTTTTTTCTTTCTCTCCTTTGCGTTTTTGCGCCCCCTCCAAGTGCCGCCCGGGGCACGTGCTCCCCCTGTCCCCCTAGATACGAAACTGGGTTTCAGAATATTATTGTTGGAAGAACATTGGCTATAGACAAACTATCATAATTATTGGATCTACGTGCATGAAAAGCCAATGAGTGCGAATCCAGCTAACAAAAAAAAAAGCTTTATAATTATATCTTTCTCCATAGTTGCCTGTTGAAGTTCTGTATTGTTTTAAAACCATGAGAACGGGAGGAAATAATATTATTGACGCATTGGTTTGACGCCTCGTATGCAGCAGCCGGTTATACTAACTACAGTTGTTGACACCAACCTGTTCTTGGAGTTTGATGTTGCTTTCGAGCAGGAGGAATGTTTCCCTCAGGGATTCCATTTGCAAGGCCGCATATTCGTCACTTACAATGAAACAATATGTTAAAATAATATTCATTATTTCTGGCCGATAATCTACATAAATTCAATCGTAGTAAAACCCAAAAGTCCACTGCATTGTAATGCTTCGATTAATACAGATAAAGGATAAAAGATGCAACATTAATCATTGATAGATTCATCTCTTATTATAAGGCAGGGGTTATCAGTTAAACTTTGGTACCATATATTGCTTTCTATTGATTCAATTAAACATATAAATAAAACATAAAATAAAAAAATTGGTATACCATGTGATATTGAATATCATCTATTCTTACTTTTTAAAGTTCGTACGTATAGGCTGTGATATATTTCAAGCAAAATACTTGTATATCAAGGCCGGCGCTTTTCTACGTATACCATTTGTATAGATCGTTATCTTTGGCATACAATTCATTAAACATGCTAAAGGTGCAATTATCTGGATATTGTGTCAACTCATGATTTACGTCATCGAACATGAATCTTCTCTGGGGTCCACACAAAAAAGGTGCATGCCAATAGAAACTCCATCGTATTATTGATGAGAAAAATTCATACAGCGGATCCAGGTGAGGAGCGTGGGAAGCAACAACCCCCGCCGCGCCTTGTAGCCCTTCCTTCCTTGTCAGATATCGCAAGAGATTTTTGACTAATAACCCATTAAAAAAGTGGCAATTTCTTTTCTTATTTTTTGGACATGTCCCCCCCCCCCCCCCCCCCCCCCCCTCCGCTAGAGAATCCTGGATCCGCCACGGTGTATAGACAGTATTCTTACCCGAGGTCAATGAAATCCTTGTCTAGGAATGACTCAACAAGACATCTTGGTGACATAGCCGTGAACATGTCAGTTCTTTGCTTCTGGGTTAAATCTGCTCCTGGGTCTAGTCGAAATATACTCTCCAGCACGGACTTTGAATTTGTTCCCATGGTTACGGGTATATCAGCTCCGATGGAAAACTAAAATCCTTATGCAAGATGGAAGAATTTAGCCTCTGCGCATGAGTAAATTCGATGCATCTTTCTCATTTACACATACAATGTACATCTTGACTCACCCCCGCCCCTCCGTCAATGACAAGTTTTTCATCGAATCCCCTCCCATGAGTCCATAAACCCATTTCTTCCTTCTTTAGGCAATAATGAACTCTTCTTATATGTCCAGTCCATCATCAAAATATAACACAGAACATCTGTCTTTATCAGCTATTAGTAAATTGTTAGGCGGATATCCAAATAGGGGGATGTGGAACCACCCCCTCACCACCCATTAGGTGAAAATCAGTCTCTATACCCGCTACGTTTCCCTGGAGACGTGGTGCATTGTGGTTTCAAACATCCCCCCCCCCATAAGAGACCCCCCCCCCCCACTCCTTCCCCTGGTAACTCACAAGTTCTTACAAACCTGGGGAACGTGTCATCAAGCGTTTTGTCAGTGATTTTTACCGATAAATTTGCTCTCAGCCAATCAGATGCAAGGATATTAGTAGCTTATAACAGTTGTCAGTAAAGATCACTGACAAAACGCTTGATGAAACGCTCCCCAGGATCCATCATAAAATTTCAGACTGACAGTATACGAATTCCTTTGTACTCTACACTTTTATAAGAAACAAAACACATTTGGAATCAAAACAGCTCTCTTTGAAAGTCTTCTTCATCCTGCTCTGCCTTCTTCCCCCATAATTTACAAATTAAATGCACACTAACATCAAGTCAGTGTAAAATGCTAAACGAGTACGACAAATACTAGACCGAAAATTCTGTCTCTCGTTCGTTAGCTCTTCACTTTAGAGACAGAAACGCTTCATTCACTCGCCTGTGCAAACCGAATACACATTGACTTACACACTATAACAGTTTGAATACGGCTGGAAGATTTTCAAACGGAGAAAACCTTGGACCCTGAATTACCTGAAAAAGGAGCATTAAAAGGAATAACAGTCAAATTGGTAAGTTGAACATGTTCGTTTAAGTATAGAGCCTAGGCCTAATCCATTTAATTTACACAAATATTGTTAAAATGTGAATAATACGATTTTGAAAAACGACATGCCTACTGTCAAGCGGCTGCCAGTGAGTTTGCACAGGCGAGTGAATGGAGCGTTTCTGTCTCTAAGTGAAGGGCCGACCCTATCCAAATAAGAGGCTAACGAACGAGAGACAGAAAATTTCGGTCTAGACAAATACTAGAACGTTGGTATAAGTATTCGAAAAAACATGCACGATCACGAAAGATTAGTGATACTAAGACGTATCATGAAATTACTCAACGAGTACAATACATTTTACCATTAAAATTAGTATAAGCATGGCCAGTTACCTATCACGGTGTGATCCTCAACTGTCAGTTTACCCTATGAATATGCCTATGCCATGATAATCGACGACAGAATGGCGTTGAGTATGTGTGGAAACAGTCAGGGCTGGACGGCTGGTAACGCGTGGCATTACAGAGATAATTTCAGCAGACAATACCATGCACGCAATTTGGGGAATCCCCGTTCACCAATAATAGCAGTGACGTATCCATATTGATGGCACCATAAATGTTTGCATTGCGACATATAGGCATTTTGGAGAATAATAACCATGGCCCTTGAAGCCTGGATTGCTGGGGGTGCATGCTGTCAGCGAATTCTGAAGGGTAAGGGCACCCCAAGACAATAAGGACCCTTTTCCATGCTTGACAGGAAATTTTAGAGTGACAGTTCACCCTCAGCACCCGCAGTGAAATAGCTCCCAGCTGCCTGCATATATTATGATTTTTTGATTTACGCTGGCCCCAAATTTTGTAACTCGCTTGATATAGGCCTTACTGGGGCAGCTAGTCTGCCTGTATTTAAGCGAAAATTGAAAGAGTCCCTTTTGGAACATTACTGTGTTGGATTATAAAAAGTGTAATTCGTGTGCTACTCTCTACACCTACATTATGCTAGAATATGTACAACTCCAATTGTGAAAGCGTAGCGATTGATCTCCCATGTGTTGTTAAATAGTCTTGTGATTTTTGTCTGTTATCTTGTTCTTGTTTTGTTCATGTACTCGTCTAGTCTCGTCCTGTCTTTCTCTTTCTGTGTTCTTCCTAGATTAGATTCCATGTTTCATTGTAAATATTGTCACATTATGTTTCTCACGTATCTATACCATATACCACAATGTATGAAGTATTCTGATAGAGTCATACTTATGGTTCTATTAGACCTATCAGCAGCGTTCGACACAATAGATCACGATATTTTTGTGTCACGCCTGTCTAGTAGAATAGGAGTTAGATCAGTTGCTTTATCATGGTTTAAGTCACATCTTAGTGGTTGGTCCTCCCAAGTTAACATTTCAGGTGAACTATCCAGTCCTAAAATTTCTGATTTTGGGTTACCTCAAGGGTCAGTTGTTGGTCCCACAGGTTATTCAATATATACACTTCCGGTAGGTGATATTGCTAAACATCACTCTATTAGTTATCATCTGTATGCAGATGATACACAATTATATGTATCTTTCGACCCTAAAACCCCAGGAGACCTTGAAATTGCCCTTGATAAACTCCAGAGATGTATTTTTGACATTAGGCAGTGGATGACTGTAAATAAGTTAAAGTTGAATTATTTAAAGACAGAGTTTTGTATAGCTACATCCCCACATAACTATAAGAAACTACCTGATCTTCAATTGAAAATTGGAGAGCTAAGAATAAATCCGTCAGAAAAAATTAAGAATCTGGGTGTATTGTTCGATAGGCACATGACTATGTATGATCATATATCTTCTGTTTGTTGCACCGTAACCTATCATTTAAGAAACATAACTAGAATTCGTAGGTTCCTTGATCAATCTACTTCAAACCATGCTGTTCGCTCTTTAATCCTTTCACGTCTTGATTACTGTAATGGACTTCTTTCTTCAATACCAAATACCCAATTAGTTCGTCTCCAACGTCTCCAGAACTGGGCTGCTCGTCTTGTTTTTCAAGTCCGCCGTGACACACCAGCTGACCCTCTTTTATGTAATCTTCACTGGCTCCCTGTTAAACAACGTATTATCTTTAAACTGCTGTTATTAGTATATAAATCACTCAACAATCATGCCCCCACATATTTGTCTGACTGTTTGAAAATTTATGTCCCTGGCAAACGAACTAGATCATCTGAAGACCCACTAAAATTAACATATTTAACTAAACGGAAACTGACTGGTGATAGAACTTTCACTGTTGCATCCTCCATGGAATGGAACAAACTCCCTCTCACTTTAAGACAATCCCCTTCCATTGATTCTTTTAAGAAGTCCCTTAAAACCCACTTGTTTTAGAAAACCGTCTTACTTTTTTTGTTGGTGTATGTTTCATCTATGTGTATATATTAATGAATTGTGAGCGCTTTGGGCCACTATGGGAAAAGCGCGTTATAAATGCCAGGTATTATTATTGTCTAGTTTTGCTATTTTATGAGGAGCCTGATACAACAAGCCATGCTTCTACCAGGCTACCTCGTCTTTCTGAACAATATTCTTGAATTATGATACCTCTGTAATATTAATGAAGTATGTTTGTATTACTATGACCAATGTCACGAATGTTGTAAAAGCAGGAATTATTACAGAAAGACAAATAAATACAATACAATACAATATTATAGCACATTTTGTCATGGGCGTCGTCACGGGGCAGGAGAGGTAGAACCCCCCGTTGATACACACCATGAAATGGAATATAATTACTGTGACATTCCTTTTATTAAGGCTTTCCTCGTCAAATTATTGATAGCCAACATAAAAATTAGTCAAATTCGTTTCCCCCTCAAAAAAAAAGGGGGAGAAAAAAAGATTCGCAGTAAAGGAGCACGTGTCCCCCGTCCCCTACATACAATTTGGAATAATCATTTATTTACGCACAAGCACCATAATGCTACATTTCTGATTCTGAGAGTTGAATATAGGCTACAATGCTACAGTTTGAAGTTCACTTGCATAGAGGACGTGCAATTTGTAAAAAGGAAAAATTGAATGATCAAATAACTTTAGCACAGAACTATACATGGGGGGGGGGGCTGTATAGTCCTACATAAAATTCAGGGGAGGGATTTTGGCAGTATGTCAGTGCAAAAATGTGGTATACACGCAGCCCCCCCCCCCCCCCCCCCACTAAGCCCCTCCATTTTCCAAGATAATCTCTTTGTGGATATCAACCATGTAACTGTCTCGTATATTTTCCTAAAAATGTTTTATATCATGGTCATTGCTCTTAAGGTAATCCATTGATCATGGAGGTATACGCAGCTATTTGTCGTGGTGCGATATCGAACATGTGACCATGTTCCGATCATGATCCTGCCACTTGTCTTGTGATTTATATCGAACACTTGAATATTACACACCTGGAAATCTCTCCTAGATGAAATAATTTCCTTATGGCCATCAATCATGTAACTATTTTGTCTATTTTCATAAAAATGTTTTATATTATGGTCATTGCTATTAAGGTCCATTGATCATGGCAGAATACGCTACTATTTGTCCTGATTCGATATCGAACATGTGACCATTTTCTGATCATGATCACTGCCACTTGTTTTGTGCATGATATTGAACACTCGCACGGTATCAAAATCATTTAAAAGTATTTATCGCTTTGATAATGAAAATCTGAAACACCCAGAAGATAAATTACTACACCAGTGCATTTTTATGTATATCTAGAAGGTAAAAAATTAAAAAAATTTTTAGTAAAATATACATATATATATATAGAAAATGATATTTGAAAATAATATTTTTATTTTTATAATAATATAATGAAAATGATATTTCGGGCTATGCCCGAAATATCGGATAATTGACATCTCTATGGTTTTTTTATGTATACTTGTCTTTTCTACATATATATATATATATATATACATATACATATAATTGTTGTCGTTGCTTGTTAGATCATTTGACTCCAGTTTGGGTACAAATTAGTTAGTAGCACAAGACATCAATGTAACTCTTTCATGGTAATGGTCTTTTTTTTGTCGTTTGAAAGAGTTTCCAAATCATCAACGCTTTTGGGTTTTTAAAATTACAATTCAAATCAAAACAAATTTATTTCGCAAATTCTGAAGAAAACAGTAATCTTATAGATATACAGCAATGTCAATGCATAACTCTAGAAATGGTAAGGAAGTTTGATGATACGATATGACTCATGGTTATTATAAAATTATAATAGATATCTGATCGATTGCAGATTTTTTAAATTTCTTTTTTTGTCTTTCAATTTTTATTGATCAGAATCAAAATAGAATTAAAGACAAAGCAGCATTACCACCACACAAACTGTTAAAATATAAATCAGTAATTTTTAATTGAATCGAACATTGAATCCTCAAATTGAGAACTGTAAAGCATATTCAAGACATTTTCAGATGCATGAGCACTCCATAAAATATTTCTAAACATTATTGAAATGATGTATTACACTTACTTCAATAGCTTTTCAAAGACTATAATAATTATTATCCAACAGCTGTTTTATACCCGTACCATTTTTGCACCAAAGATAAAATAATAAGGTTAGTCATACGAAGACCACACATATTATAATAGTCCTTCACCTTTCACTCTTCACTCTATGATTGCCATTATTCTAAGTGAATTTGTAAAACAAGCTATGTAAAAATGTGAAGTTTGCACACCTCTGCAATGTTTGCATCAATCCAAATTGCTTCTGTTTTTAGAAAGATTGAACTTCAACTAAAACGAGTAGGAAATTCAACACATCAAATAGATTATCAAGAGAAGCAAGTGAACATACATGTACTAAGAAATAGGGGTACAAAGAAATAGGGGTTGGTACAATAGCAGCACCCCAAGGGTGCAGACTTGAACCTTTTATTGGGAGCAGATGTGCACCACTAGGGGTGCAGACTACTGGTACAATATAGCAGCACCCCTGTATGGGGTTAAAAATTGCACCCCAATATAAGGTGCATTTTTACCCTCTGGGTTCATAACTGCACCCTAATGGGTGCAACGTCGATGACAATCGATCACCATTCTCGCCTCTTCACAGCTTGGCGGCAGACCATTTAAAGTTGCCGTTATTTCATATTTCACGCACATAGAACACAGACAGTACAATACACGCCATGAGGGGATCTCGGTGAAATCCATCAGGCCACGCCCGGGGGCTTCTACAGTCTCACATTTAGGATTACTTATTCAACTTTTAAGTTGCAGTGTATAGTCTACTATCTATTCCTATAACAAATCAGTATAGTAACTGTTAGTAAAACTAGCACTTTCCCTTAAAATGATATAATCCCGAATGAATTATCAAATGTAAACACGTATTCTTATTTCAATAAATTTTTACAAAGAAACTATCAAAATGAGCCGTGATAAAATCCCCATATAATTTAAAAATGCGAATTATGCAAATTTTCCTGCCTTAATCCCTACGAGTAGCGATACGTTGGTTGCTGTCAACTTGCAAGCCGGTTACTGTTAGTCTTTGCGCGATTACTCTTTTGAAACACGTCACTACGGAGATGTTCAATTTAAGCAAATTTACGACACAAGCTGATCGAAATGGATTTATTATTTCTTCTTCTAATTAATTTCATTTCTATGCTTTTGAATAATAAGTCTTATACTTCATGATATATTGTGACATAAGTGTCAGCAATGCTAGTGTGGGTATTCATGTAAGACTAATACTTCTGCTCGAAGGGTGCAGAATTCAACCTTACACAATTTTGAACCCCGGTTTTCGCAAAGCGCACCCGTAGGGGTGCAAAATTCCACCCGAGTAGATATACGGGTGCTCCACCAAAATTTGCACCCTAAAGTGAACCCTAATTTCTTAGTGTGAACCGTCCAAAAATATTTTGAATCATCATCTAAAGACAGAAATTTTCTGGTCTTTTTCCTGAGCATTTTGTCTAAGTCCAATTAATAACCCTTGTTTCAATCACAAGTAAAAAATAAATAAGAGATAGGACAATCTTGGAAGATACCCCTTTTCATATAAATAGCTTCCGTGGAAAATCAATTATATAGGACATAATAAATTAAAGATAATGATGTTACTGTTTCATTTGTCCAAAGTGTGACGCTTGATGATAATCATTGCTTTGCAATTTGTTTCAAAATACAGTTTCCCATCGTTACCATCGGTTGCGAAGGATTTCATTAAGGACATCGTTTCTTTCTTGATGTCGCTCGATGCCGTCTCTCGAAAGTATGCGATTTCCGTCAGAAAATCTAGCAGTTTGCCGCCTTCTTCGGAAGTTTCGTCGAAGCAGGAAGTGACGTTGATTTTCGCTGGAAGGTCAAAGGTTTGAAGAGATTGAGCTGTGGCTTCGGCAAAGTAAGCGACCTTTTCTATGAGTCGAGATTGGGTGTTTTCCTCTTTCCATGACAGATTATCGATGAACTTGACCAGTGTGTTGTCATCTATTTTTCAAAGAGAAAGAGAATGGAAATGATATCCTTTAGACAGAATATCAACTTTCCAGTGCCCTAAAATATGTTGTAAGCGAACGACGATTGCTCCGTGGATAATCTCCTAAAACTAACCGAATTTTCAACTTCAACTCTAGACCAAACACATACCTCACCCTAAACTCAACCCAAAATCCAAAGAACATATAATAATAATAATACCACTGTTCTTGTATAGTGCATATCACATTATAATATAACGTCCCTATGCGCTTCCAAAGGGTTTTGGATATTATTACCCTGGCTTTAGCTCCGGTAGCCGTAATCAGCGCACAGTGCATTTCAAGGAATAAATCCTGCCAGGTACCCATTTACTACACCTGGGTGGAGAGTGGCAAATGTGGATTAAGAGTCAAGTGAATGAACCACTATACCACGACACCTCCTGCATGTGAAGGCATTAACCAATACGCCTTTTACATTGTACAGTCTATTGCGCATCATGAAAGAGTGATATCGTTTTAAAAGTGATTGCCGAATGAACAGCGCAAACGATACTTTTTTTTATAACTCACAGGCTCGATTAGCGCAGGTACTGACGCAATAGAAATGACGCCACGCGTGAGTCATTCTTAAGAGAAGGCGAACCCACCTGAGTTAGCGATGATCATCAGAGCTCCTCCTTCTACCAGAAAGTCGAGTAGATGAGACAAAGTGTTCCCCATGTCATCGAAATAGTACGCCGAATGTATAGCACTGATGAAGGCGAACTTGTTCTTTAGACTCGTTGCATCTCGGCAAACTTCGGCAAGTGTCGTGTTCTTCCAATCAAAGGCCACACCCTTCAGTTCGTCGTTAGAATGCACCTTCTTCTTGAATTGCTCAATGACAGTGCCAGGTTCAACAACTGTGTACCGAAGTTTTCCGAACTTCTGCCGAAGTTTACCGATGATTATACTATCCATAGATCCTGCATAAGAAAGAAAAATGAGGGTAATAGCGGGAGTGAGAGAGAGTATAGTTGTTATGTATGTATGGAAACGAATGCCAATCTTTATTCCCAAGCTTCCATCTCCCCGCCCCCCCCCCCAAATTCAAATTTTCTTCTTTTTTTTAACTTGTTTATTTCTTTCCAGATATGACGTGTCAGGCAAGACTGAGAAGAGGGATATGGGGGTTGTTTGTAATGGATTTTAATTGGCGGAGTAGTTATAAATGCGTAATGTATATAATCCCTTTTATTGGCAAATTTTATTCTTCACGCGGGCAATGTAGTTTTTTTAATGCCCCCACCACTCCGTCCCCCCCCCCCCCCAATAAATACATTATTTCACATAAGCATACTATTTTTTTATTTTCTATCATAAATTATGCAGCGACAAGGAACTATTAATCTTAACAGGTCGTTACGGCAAAAGCAATTTCGAAGTTATGATTGCTAAAAATATGTCAAGTTACTAAGATGAATGCATTGAATAAAATGTTTATCTTATGACAGATATTTTGATGAATCTTACTTTAATAGAGAATTCATCCCGCATGGTATAGAATAATAAGAAACCTTCGTAATATCAGATTGACGACATAATCAGCACCACGCCCCCGCCCTTGCCACCGTCATAAAAGTGCATATTTATTACCATCTCCAGTGCCAACGCCCATCACATTAAGCTCCGGACTGGATGACAATTTTTGATTGATCTCGTCGATGACCTCCTTGTCGAGGTCGTCACGGAGCCATGCGCGGATAACATCGACGTCGCTTGAGTTTGGCCAGAAGGCTTTCATGAATACGTCGGTGTAACGATCGAGATCATCCACGATGCTCGTCATGCCAGAGGGTAGGTTATTATTCATCTCTGAGCCGACTTAGCAACTGTAAAAGAAGATAATAAAAGGACTGTGATCATTTTCATGCACTGCTGCGGCAGAGCCAGCAGAAATTGAGCGGCGTACGCCCCCCCCCCCCCCTTACTGAGTAATTTAATGTATAACCTTCTCATAGTCCTAGGCCAGGAGCCTGTCCCGAAATAGTCACCCAATTTCACCCATAATATTTGCCCCCGTAAAGGTACTTGGACCATCTAAGTCATTGACAAAAAGGTTTGCAGCCTGACCGTAGCAGCCGGGTTTAGCCTCCAGACCCGCCAAAAGAGACCCCAAAGTCGAGTCGATTTCACCCCATCTCCCCCATGCACCAAACTTTGTCAGTAGGAAGTAGTATGACTGCACATTACAAAACACAAAAACTTTTAAAAATCCGTCGGGAAGAGCTATGGATGAACATTCAAAAAATGTAAAAACTGACAATATTGTGCATCGGGATGGAGGTGTCAGACCCCCTGAAACAAAAACACCAAAGTGCCCTTTGACAACGCTTTGCCCCCTCCCCCCCCCCCCCCAAAAAAAAAAATAAATAAATAAATAAATAAAAATAAATAAATAAATAAAAAATAAAATAAAAAATGTTCTGCATATAAAGGAAAAACATTTTCTTACCTCCTGACTATGATAACTCTGTGTTCTGCATATAAAGGAAAAACATTTTCTTACCTCCTGACTATGATAACTCTGTGTTTTATTCAATTCAAGTTATTGAATGGTGAAAAATGTATTGCTTTCTCAAAAGTAGCCAAAATAGTGTCAGGATTATGTAAATACACCCATTGTCAATCTGCACCTGTTTGGCAAGACATAATAGAGGAGCTTGTCATGTATCTATATGCCTTAGGTATGTGACTGCATGCTAGGCTGAAATTCATGTACAAGCTCCTCTATTATGCCTTTTCAGAGGTCAATGGGTGTATTTACATAATCCTGACAATATTTCTTTGCTATACTTTTGAGAAAGCAGTACATTTTACACAATTTAATAAGAAAAATCAAGAAAATTAATATACTCCAAATCACTTTATGTAAATTAGAATTGAATTGAATAAAACACTTTTAAGTTATCGTAGTCAGAAAGTATGAAAATTGTTTTTCTTCACATACAGAGCATTTTTTTTGGGGGGGGGCAGGTTCTCAGGCTATGAGTACACAGTATAAAATCGTATAAAAATACACAGTACAAAATCGCATAAACCTCACGAAACTAATGATTGGATATGAACCACATAGTGAAAACTTAGTGATTTGGTATTGATTTCCTCAAATAATTACGCATCTTATTCACGCAAAAAGAGGGGGTGCAATTAGCCCAACAACAGTTAATGACATCTACGAGCTTTATAAAAACGCAACATAAAAAACATGGAACACCATCCTGGATTTCGAAAAATCCGTACGAGAAACTAGGAACTTATTTTTAATCGGTTAAAAATTAAATCATTAAAATCACGTTATACCCCCAAGAGTATTCTTCTCTCACATATTGCAGAATGAAGCAAGACATATTTCATTCTCAATTGAATGAATGATTGAATTTATTTCATAATACTGCAGAAATCGAATAAAGACCTTTTTCAATTCAATTCAATTCAAAATCTGCCATGAACATTACAATTGAAAAGTATACATCGTTCAAAATTTCGAATACAGATATCATAATCAATAACAATTTCAGTGTAATCAAAAGTGAAAATTTACATTAGTCAATAGAAAAAAACAGTATCATAAGGAAAAGCACAGCTTGTAAAAACTAGGTTCCCCAATAACAGAGAGAATTACGAAATATGTATGAATGGTAAGAATTCTTAATTCGTAATAAAATGAAAATGCATTCTCTATATGGAATATAAAACTACTTACCTCTTTCAATGCTTGACAGTTTCACAAGGATTTTCTATTTTCTTGCAAGCACGTCGCTTTTATATAACTTATAACACTCTTTAAATCCGTCAAGTATATGTGATATAATGAACAAAAAAAATTTCTTTTTCAAAAAGGTTGATCCGTATTTTTCGGTCTCGCCAGCTTCTTGAAAAGTCGCTCAGTGGGGGGGGGGGGGGGGGGGGGGGGGGGGGGGGGGGGGGGGGGGGGGGGGGGGGGTAGGAACAAAAAAAATTTTTTTCAAAAGGTTGACCCGTATTTTTCGGTCTCGCCAGCTCAAACCTTCAAAAATACTTCCCCTTCTCCTTCTTTTTTCTTTTTCTTTTTTTCCCCCTCTTTTTTTCTTTTTTTTTTTCGTACAAGTGAATACATGATTAATCGTTCACCCTCCTCCCGTATACTATACAGTGTGCACTAGCGGATCCAGGGGGGGGGGGGGGGGGGCCGCGGCCGATTCGGCCCCCCCTGGATCCGCTAGTGCACACTGTATAGTATACGGGAGGAGGGGTGAACGATTAATCATGTATACACTTGTACGTATTATGAATAGTAGTATAACGATGTAACCATGGTAACTATATAATATAATAAAAAAGGAGTTATAGGTTAAATGAACAGCAGTTTTCTGATGAATCAAAATTTTATTTATTCCAGGTTTGTACATAATTCAACCATATTGTGTTTCTTATGAAAAAAAAAATCGCTTAATTAGCCAAATTTATATAAACACTGGAAAAAAACAATTGAGTCTATATTCTCGTATTTTTTAAAGGAAAAATAATGGGTAAGTTTCCATCCCTAGCCCACCCTACTTCAATTTGAAATTCTTTGCACTAGCGGCTTCGACCCGCTTAGGCATTGGGGTGCCCCCCCCCCCCCCCCTACATAAGTTTATATCCGTATATACATGTATATTTGCTTTTGGTGTAACAGCAGATAGGGCTTCCTGGCAGAATTTTTACCGTCAAGAAATATTTCCCGCCTACCATTCTGGTGCTCTTTACATAAATAAAAAAAAAAAAACCGGGGATCTACTATTATAATCATACTGTGAAATTACTATAATCTTCAGCTTGTTTACTATACATTATTGTTACGTAGCGTGAGGGCCCTTTGGTATATTGCTGATGAAGTGGCGTATCTACGGGGGGCGGCACTTGAAGGGGGATAGTCTAGTTCTGGACTCTTTTTATTGATTTTTTTATTCGCCGACTATACGCGATAAGCCGAGTGATGGCACGATCGCGAGAACCTGTTGGCCCGAAAAAAGAGTCCAGTGCAATTGCTCCACGCTGACGACTTTCCCTGAGATTTTTCAGGGAGAGCAATTAAAATTGGCCGCACCTCCCCATGCTAAAGCGCTAGTGAACTTTGGACCCCTGACGTCAGCGTGGAGCAATTTCACTGGACTCTCTTTTGCTCGGGCCATCAGGTTTCCGGATCGCGCCAATCACTCGGCATAATACGTACAGTCGTCGAAAAAAGAATTCAGTAAAGAGAGTCCAGAACTAGACTAGAAGGGGGAGGAAAAGCGCAAAAGAGGGAAAAGAGAAAGGGGTGACAAAGAAAAAAATTATTAACATTCAGGATTATACGCCCCTATCCGCAGGGTAAAATGCATTGGAAATACAGGTTTTTGATGGGTTGAAATGCGAAAATTTTCTAACGGTTGGTAATTTTGCTCCTTTGCATTTAATTTTGTTTTAGGATCTCATAATTCAGCGCTCCAACGACACAGTTTGTAAATACCGTTAAATACCGTTTGAAGAAAACATAATTCTGGTTGCTTTGCTCCCTATTGTATAAGTTTCATCCGCCTCTGTTTATAATTGCGCCCCCCCCCCCCCCCCCCCCCCGTATAGGATAAAATAGTGTATAAAATGGTATTTTCAAAGGTACAATATAATTATGGAAGAAATCTTAAACGTCGGTTACCTAGATAAATTCCTCGATTATATTTCACCCAGGTTTTGACTAAATTTGCACCCAATTTGAGGAAGAATTGAACAGAAAAGCAGTTTAACATAAATTATCATTATACATGAAAGTACAAAATACATAACAATTGGGTAACGTGGTAAATTACAAACAAACAAAAAATGTAATGTTATCATTCCGTTGAATCAAGATCAAAGCTTTGCATAGTTTTTTAAAACTTATCAAGGGATGTGCACGTCTGAATATTGTATACCATGTACACTGTATAAAATGACTGTAGATTAACAGGTTTTTTGACTTGTAACTGTAGATTAACAGGTTTTTTTTTACTTGTAAAATTACAAGTTTTGGCCGTTTTTCTGTTAATACGGTATTTTTCTTGTGAAATGGCAGGAAAACTGCTAATTTTCCTGCCATTTCACAAGAAAAATACCGTATTAACAGAAAATTTGTAATTTTACAAGTCAAAAAACCTGTTAATCTACAGTTATTTTTTACAGTGTAGTGCATTAAACAAACTGGCTCCAACATATGCGAAAGAATTTCTTTCATATTCTGTCATTGGGCGGAGTAGTTGGAAGTTTAAAAATAACATGTCCTGTAATTTACAATTCGTTTGCTTATCAATGCTTCTAGATAAGTCGGTATCAGATTATTTTGTATTTGAAAAACAAGAACACATTATTGATATTTTATACGCTGCTCTACTGACATGACTGATTACCATTTCAGCGTGAGTAACAAAGAATGCTGAGAAGTATAATAATCCCTATTCAAAATCATTTTAGCATATTTATTCTGGAGGTTTTGTATATTATCCCCATGGATAAGTTTTGGCGGGGTGGGGTGGGGCGCAATTTCATTTTGCGCCATAATCCCTAGATACGCCACTATATGGTGAAGGCATTTGACTCTCATACGTGAGGTCCCGGATTCGATCCTTGCTAAGAGCTTATATCCTTGGACAAGGCGTCTTGCCCACATTTGTCCCTCTCCACCCAGGTGTAAATGGGTACCTGGCAATGCTGGGGTAATAATACTTACAGGGCCCGCAGGAAGAGCAGCATTAATACTACCCTGAATTAAATAAGACCTAATTATTTTATTATGATTATGTACGTATAATAATCGTCTGCTTAGAGTCAGAAAGGCGTTAACAGTAAAGCCCTTCTGGCTTTCAGCAGGCGATAACTATTATATTCACACGTATTATACTATCACTAATGTTATTTTTTGCATTAGATCAACATGATCAAAAACCAGAAATGACCAAAAATGCTCACCATCGGTGTGGAGAATGTGCGCTGTATTGTGCGGGATCGCAATTGAATCCAGTGCCGACCGGAGTAATAATGATGAAAGCGCTTTGGTCGCTTACATTGTAACTGGTAAGGTGCTATATAAGAAACAGCTATTATTATTTAAGAAAACAATTCACAGGGCGAATTTGGTGCTCTAAACGAAATTTATGAACGACACCTAATCCGCAAAGGATGTTATCTGGAGTATCTGCCGGCACATTGGTCATTCCGACCATACATGACAGGGCATCTTTCCAGTTATAGTAAGCTATAGATACGGTAAGACCTTCTTTCCTCCCATAAAGCAACTACATGTAGTTAAAAATAATGCGGGTTCTTGCGTAAATGTTATCTAACTATTGCCTTTACACAGCCCCTTGCTCGATGCACGTCTTGCTTATTTTTCATATGTTTAAATATTTATCGTATGAGTTTATGGAATATAGGGGATATAATGATTACTTTCATTCTTTTTATCGTGGCCATACTAATATGCCTAACCTACATCTCCACGAGCAAATTCCAATCTAAACTCTCATTGGATGGAGTCAAAGAATATGCTGAAAATGATGATATTATTCAACGAAGTTCGAAAGGTCTTCGGCGGCGGAATATATCCCAAAGACTGGGGCGCCTCCCGCCGGGGCCGAGGGGCTGGCCGCTCGTCGGCAACATTCCAGAGCTTTTGTTTTCGGGAAAGAAACAGCAAGATGTCATCAACGAGTGGGCCAACGAGTTCGGAGAGGTTTTCACTTTCAGGATATTTTCAACGAGGTTCGTGATCCTAAGCAGCCTGCCTGTGATACAAAAGACTTTCCAGAGCCCAGACATCAACGATATGGCCCCAATACCACCGTGTAATAAGGCACTGGGTGTGCCGCTCAAAGAAGGTATGTGCATGAATAATACAGCTCGAACTGTCATGAATTTAGAAAATCGTTGAAATTTTGGAAAAAACATTAATCTTAAATCTTCTTGAATCTTAAAATCTCTTAAAATTATGTTCGTGAAGCCACTTAGTCATATTTTACTTTCTATTTCTAATTCTATATTAGATCATCATTACCCCGTAGGCATATACTTGTGATTTTAACATCATATCTTGATGCTTTTTCTCTCGGTGTTAAAATCACACCAATAATGCAAAAAATCACAAATAATGATATAAAATGGATACTCTTCAATGACCATGATATACTCTTTCTTTTGTACACATATCCATTAAAAAATAGTGAAGGTAAAGTGATACATTCTCAAACGATAATAATCAGATACGTAATGCATACAAATACGACTTCGATTGCATGATTGCATGGGGTTAAAAAAAACAACTTTTAAAACGTAATGACCTTTAAACAACTTTGTTGGTACACATGCACGTGAGCTAGGCCGACAAGAAAATGACAATAACGGCTCCAATTTAAAACAAAAATGAGAAAAAAACACATGCAAGTCCTTATATTATTATTTAGAGTGAAGAGACCTAAAATGTATTTGTCACTTTCACACCTAAACAACCCCTGTTTATTGAAACCAGGTGTAGGTATCATTACTGCTAGTGAAGGACCCGAATGGAAAGAACTTCGAAGATTTCTTATCTCCATTTTGCGGAAATTGAAACTTGGCCCGAACAGCTTCGAGAATTTCGCTGCCGAGGAGGCTGAAAGATTGATAGATAACTTCCGTTCCAAAGATGCACAGTTCTTTGACCCCGCCAGTGCTGTCAATATCGCCATCGCCAACATTACGACACGGTTGACGATGGGGAAAGCATATTCTTATGACGACAAGGAGTTTCTTCGGCTCACAAAGCTAGCAGACGACACGTTTGAATACTTTGGAACTGGGGCCATCTTTTCGCTGGTTCCAGAATTTTCGTATCTGCCGTCTGCAGGAAATAGGAAGGGTGAAGAAGCGATCGCTGAGATGTTCGACTTCATTCGGCGGTCGGTCGGGGATCATCGAGCACATTTCGACCCTGACTCGGAGCCTCGGGACATGGTCGAGTGTTTCTTGTTAGAACAATACGAACGACGTTCAAAGGTAAAATGCAGTGGCGGATCTAGAGTACCTTTGTATAGAGAGTAGCGACATAGAGGTCTGACTTTTCGTGAAACAAAATGGCGTTTTCATTTCATTTCATTTCATTTCATTTCATTTTATTTCCAGTACTAGTAAAAGACATACAAAATATACAAAATACAAATCACAATTTACATTTGATAGAATAAAAAACGGAGACAAATATACAAGAGAAACAAACATACAGGTGTTGATAAAGGGAAAAGTAATTCATAATCTAGTACGTGGAGGGGGATAACAAAAGCAAATTTGCTTGTCTGGGTTATCCCCCTAATAATCATAATATAAAACTGTAAAGGGAGGGGGTCATTTTAAATATTAATGTTGGCACTAAGAAGAGAGTTGCATTTTTAACAATAAATGTTTTTTAAAATTCCTTTTAAAACTTTGGAGCGATGCAGAATTTTTAATATCATTACTTAACCCATTCCAGAGGACATGCCCTCTATATCTTATACTTTTTTGCCCTAGGGCTGTTTTAAAGTATATGCTATGAAGTTTTTGTGAGTTCCTGGTATTATAATTATGGACAAAATCATTTAACATGTACCAATCACTAAAATTTTGTGGTAAGGATTTTTGAACATATTTATACATAAATTCCCCAAGTTGTAAATCACATAGCTGATAAATTGTCAAAACATTTTATATCTTAGAAAAATATCTGAAGTATGTGCTCTAAAATGTATCTTGGCTATTACTCTCAGGGCACGTTTCTGCAATAAAAAGATTCTGTTAACAAGATAAGTTGAACTACTTGCCCACAACATACTGCCATATGATAAATGTGGTAAAATTAATGAGTTATAAATAAGTAACAATGCATGTGAGGGTAAAACAAATTTAAGTTTGCTCATTACACCAATAACTCGAGCAATTTTTGAACATAAACGATCAATATGGTTTGACCATGTGAGCTTCTCATCAATAGTGAGACCTAAGAATTGTACGTATTTTATCTGAGTAAGACTATTAGGAATATTTGCAACTTTTATATTTAATAAATTACTGTCAAACTTTGTATTTTGAGTAGTAAAATGCATATAATTTGTTTTATCTAGGTTGACTCGTAGGCCATTAACTTTGAACCAATCAAAGACCTTGTTAGTTTCTATATTCATTTTATACATCAGTGACGTCAGATCTGAGTCACTTAAAAAAACATTTGTATCATCTGCAAAGATAATATATGACAGTACCTCAGATACATTAGGAAGGTCGTTTATATAAATGAGAAAAAATAGGGGGCCGAGAATAGATCCCTGCGGAATTCCACATGAAAGTTGCAAATCATTAGAGTGGATACCATTATAGTTCACAAATTGTCTTCTATCCTTTAAATAATCTTTAATCCAGTCAAACACCAGTCCCCTAATTCCATAAAATCTAAGTTTGGCAAGTAGTAATTGGTGATTAATACAATCAAAAGCCTTTGAAATATCCAAATATAAACCAATAGTATGTTTTTTCTTGTCAAGAGCATTTATGACCTGATCTAAAAAATCAGTTATTGCAAGTATAGTAGAATGGCCAGTTCTGAATCCATATTGAAAACTAGATAAAATGCTGTTTTTTTCTAAAAATGATACCAAACGTACATAAAATAAACGTTCAAGAATTTTTGAAAACACTGGTAGTACTGATATAGGACGATAATTTACAAACTGAATGCTTTCTATTGAAACTTGAATGCTTTCTATTGAGAACACCCAGGTGCACGTCAGAATTGAATAGAAATTATGCATAGCAGATGAAACAAAATGGCTCTCTTTATGTAGGTACTCTAGGCGGATCCAGGCAGGGGCGCCAAGGGCGTCCTTTAATTTGTCTGTTTTGTGATTTTTACCATACACCCTCCGCTCCCTCGCCGCTGGCGCGCCCCCTCCCCTTTTTCAAATTCCTGGATCATCCGACATTAAAATGCTGACATATGACTCGTTATTGCTTATAAAGACTAGTAGTAACCGCCCCCCCCCCCCTAAAGAAAAGGAAAGCATGAAAAGAAAAATAACATGAATTATCGTTTTTCATTTTTTCATTGGCCGGGATAAAAAAGTAATAGTTTTAGTTTTCATTACACGTGTACTGTAGGAGCTTGCTCTCGTCGTCATATATTTAATCATAACTTTAAAATAGTAAGTAAAATGACTTGTACAATGAATAAAGATAGTAAAACATATGAGAACATACTAATTTCTTCTTTAGTACTCACGTTAGCCATGACGCATAGGCCCATTGCTATGTTCTATAGGCCCATTTGTAAATTTTCGTTATTCCAAAGAGGTACGACTTCAAAGAAAAAACAGACACTCATTTACATTAAACTGGAAGGATGTGTATGACTCTACTAATTCTTTTGTTTAATCTGGTTAAATCAAGGGAGACATTGGCGTTTTTAACGACACTAACATGCTGCAGTTTACCTGGGACATTCTCATTGGCGGCTGGCAGACAACCAATACCACTGTCCTTTGGTACCTCTACATTCTCGCCCAGCACCCACATGTCCAACACCGAGTACAAGCAGAGCTGGACCGAGTCGTCGGCCGTGATCGTCAACCAGCCCTCAGCGACCGAGCATCGCTGCCGTACGTCGAAGCCACCATGGCCGAGTGTTATCGGCTGAGCGGTCTCTTGCCGATACAGATTCCACATAGAGCTCGTTGTGACGTCACGGTAGGAGGTTACGATGTTCCAAATGGCTCGTACGTGGCGTCCAATACGCATTTCTTGTGCTCATCCCCAAAACTGTGGCAAAGTCCCGAGGAGTTCCGACCTGAGAGATTTGTTGATGAGACTGGAGTATTTGATCGAAAACGTGAAGCTGGGCTCGTCGAATTCGGCGTCGGTAAGTGATTAGTGGGTGACGAATGTTCAATTCCCTCGATTCTGAAACGCAGTGGGGCCTAATAGGTTCATTAATTGCTGTAATTTACTTCATCGTAAACATCATCATCGTCTTCATCGTCGTCGTCATTATCGACGTCACTACCACAACCACATTCATCACGATCACCACCACCACCACCACCACCGCCATCATTATTATCACCACTATCATCATCGTCGTCTTCGTCGATATTACCACTATTAACTTCTACATGTACATATGTCGGCTACTTTTGTTTTGATTTAGCTATGGATGTTATGTTTTCAGTATGGGACCATGGATATTAAAATGTTTGATACGTTACACAGGAATCAGGGGGTGACGAAACGGGTTAGCTTTGAAAATAGAATCGTGAATACAAGTCAAATCAACCCCAATCTTCTTATTCAACATTGTGATCTTTGTCATTGAAATAAGTTCCCGATGTCGCATCATCTTGACTCGATACAGAACATAAACATGGCATAATTATCTTCTGCCCGAATCCACACGTAAAACTTCTAAATGATGTTATTTCTTCCACATTTTTTTCCTCCCATGCAGGCCGTCGTGCATGCCCAGGAGAGCAGCTTTCTCGAACAGAGCTCTTTATCTTCTTCTCACATGTCTTCCACCGTTTCCTGATCGAGCTCCATGATGAAGTCCCAAGGACCATGGAGGGGACGGCCGGTCTTACTGTTAATCCCTTACCTTTCAAAATACGCGCCATTCATAGATTTTAATTTATGTTTTCATTTTTTATTCAGTTTACAGATTTGTAAAGATTTTAATTTATAGAAAATCTTAACATACCAGCTTAGCTTTTTTATTGAATCCCGTCATAATTCTTTACCTAGGTATCAGTTTAGTTCAGTTCAGGTTCAGTTGTGATATAATTAAGGAATCTTCTGGAAGGGAATTATTTTTCCAGTTATATATGATTTTATGAACATAGAAAATTTCCAGAAGAGAGAGTATTATTCATATGTGAAAAGTGAATGTAATGTGTAGCAGTGAAATAATCAGAATGCACATCCAGTAGAGAGAACATTCTAGATCTTTACATTGTGTGTGATGTACTATAGGATATATTGCAATGTATAATGTACATGTTGGAATGTGTTGATTACATGTATCCTGACCTTTACATGAACCTCTAAGAGTGTAACATTGCAATGATTCTATTTATAGATGATGGGAATCCCCTTCCTTTGTTTGTTACAACTAGAACTATGTAGAACTTACAAGAGAGTTCCAAACTTTCATGAATATTGTAGTAGAATCTAGAAAATTCTAATTAAGGGTTGAGATTGTATATAAGCTGGGTGCTTGCACAGAAATTTCAGAATTTATACCCTGAATACATCGTGGAGCATATATTGCATAAGTTCTCAGTTAACACCATCTGATATTGATATCAACCTGTGGAGATCATCTTGGACCTCATCTTGGACTTCATCTTGGACATCATCCTTGACATATTTGACGTCGTGTTCGACATCGTTATTGACATTGTGGTCAACATCGTCATTGACATTGATTATCGAGATTGCAGTTGACACTGTTATCGACATTGTGATTGCCATCGTCTTGGACATCGTCATCGACATCATTATCGACATCGATGACCTCCTGAATTATTTTGGACATTCTTCGGCTGGATCTGGAATCTTCTTTTGCCAGTTGGACAACATACCGTTTGGATTCAATAATTTGTGGATTAGCAGCCAGCTTACTCTACACTTCAGGAACATTCTGGACTAATAGGAATTTCCCAGCTGAGAAATTGTAAGTCTTTACCAGTTTAAGTACATGTAGTGTATTTGTAACTAGAATCTGTAATTCTGTTATATTTGGTGTTGGTAAATATTTAAATTAAACCATAAATCATCTAAAGTTAATATCTTTTGTTTGATTCTTATCTTTTGTGGATTTTGGATCATAACAAACTGGGGGCTTGTCCGGGAGCGTAGCCAAATATAACAAGTCAAAAACAACAAAATTTAGAGAGAATTTTTGGAAATCTCTGGAAACTTCTAGAATACATATTGCAGATAAGTTCTTAAATTCTGTAATTGTTTGTTACATGCTTCATCATGACTACAATAGATGTTGAAGTGTTTGTTAAGAGGACAGATTTGTCCCTTGGTCAGCTGAAGTCACTAAGAAAAGATGACTTGAGAGCTGTTTGTCAGCATTTGGGAGTAGTTCTTACCCCTGGGTTAAAGAAGGCAGAGATTATTGATCTGCTAGCTAGTCACATGAAGCTCAGTAAAGAAAGTGAGGTTCCTTCTAATGTTTCAAGTGATGTTCAACTCCAATTAGCAAAACTTGAGATGGAAAAGGAGAGAATGAAATTAGAATTTGAAAGAGAAAAGCAACAAAGAGAAATAGAAGAAAAACAAAAACAAAGAGAAATGGAAGAAAAACAAAAACAAAGAGAAATGGAAGAAAAACAAAAGCAAAGAGAAATGGAAAGAGAAGAAAGAGAGTACCAGTTGAAATTGAGAGAAATGGAGTTAGCACATGCAAATACTAACTCTACCAAAGAGAAATCTCCCCAAGGTTTTGATGTAGCGAAGAACATTCGCCTTGTGCCAAAATTTGATGAAGAGGGAGTTGATGCATATTTTGTATCATTTGAAAAAGTGGCCAAGAGGTTGGAATGGCCTCAGAAATACTGGACTCTGCTTCTTCAAAGCGTTTTTGTGGGAAAGGCTGCAAAAGTCTACTCATCTCTCTCTGAAGAGCAATCATGTGACTATGCTACAGTGAAGAATACTATTCTTAATGCATATGAGTTGGTCCCAGAAGCATACAGACGTAAATTTAGGAATATGCAAAGACAATCAGGCCAGACCTATGTTGAGTTTGCTAGGGAACAAGAAATGATGTTTGACAAGTGGTACAGATCACTGAAAGTTGACGAAGATTTTGCCCAACTGAGAGAAGTTGTCCTCCTAGAGGAATTCAAAAAGAGTGTTCCTTTTGGCGTTAAGTCTCACCTAGATGACCAAAGAATTACTCAATTGAGTAAGGCAGCTGTGGTAGCTGATGAATTTGAGGTCACACACAGAGGTAGTGGGGATAGGCTTCCTTTCAAAAACTTTCAGAATAAGAAGGGAAAAGGGGCATTTGAATCCCACAAGAAATTTGGTGAGGGAAAACATGCTAGCAAGGAGAATGACACTGACAAGTCTCAGGCAGATAGAGGCGCGAAATCAAGTGAAAGATCTGTTGGTCAAAGTTCCAAAGTTTGTTTTCATTGTAATAAGCCAGGACATTTGAAAAAGTCCTGTTGGGAATTGATTGGGAAACCGACCAAAATTAAGAAAGATGTGGGTTTAGTCAAGCAATCAAGTGTGCTACCCAAGGAGTCTGTCCAGTTGGAATCAGTCCAAGATGTTGAGAGTGTTTCTCCAGTATTTGCAGATAAGGTCAAGAAGGTTGATGAGAGCTTTAGAAGCTTTTTGCATGATGGTGAGGTATCCCCCTGTTCGACTGGTGCTGTAGGTAAGCCAGTGGTTATCCTTCGAGATACAGGGGCTGCTCAGTCCCTGATGATGTCAGGGCATTTGACTCTCCCACCAGAGAGTTCAGAGAATGCCAAAGTTTTGGTTCGAGGCATTGGTCCGGATTATGTGTCGGTTCCTTTGCATAAGGTCGACTTAAAGTGTGACCTAGTTAGTGGTCCTGTAACTGTTGGTGTCGTACCGGAATTACCCGTGGACGGGGTTGACTTTTTGTTGGGTAACGACTTGGCTGGAGAGAAAGTTGTTGCATCTCCAGTGGTTTCAGAGAAGCCGGTTGAGGTAGCTGAAACTGAACGGTTGCAGGAGGATTTTCCTGGAATTTTCCCGGATTGTGTTGTTACTAGGTCTCAGGCTCGTAGGGCTGAACAGGAAGATGCGGATTCTATTGATGTGGAGGAGAGTACTGATGTCTGGTTAGCTGAAACCTTTTTCAAGGATTTGGATGGGGATAATGTTGAAGGCTCTGTTGCAGACAATGATGGGTTGTTTAGCAAATCTTCCCTTGTACAGGCACAACAGGCGGACCCAGAATTGAAAGGCTTGTCACAGACGGCATGTTCTGAGGCTGAGGCTGATAAGGTTCCTGAGTGCTATTATGTCAAAGGTGACATATTGATGAGGAAGTGGAGACCTCCCCGGAGACCAGCTGATGAAGAGTGGTGTGTAGTTCACCAAGTTGTTGTTCCTCCCTGTTACCGCACAGAGATTCTGAGGATGGCTCACGAGTTGCCTATGGCAGGTCATTTAGGTATTCGGAAGACGGAGGATAGGGTCATGAGGCATTTTTATTGGCCGAAGATGCACAAGGATGTTGTGCAGTTCTGTAAGACATGTCATACATGTCAGGTGGTTGGGAAGGCACAGCCTTCTATCAAGCCTGCTCCCTTGATACCGATACCTGCATTTGATGAACCATTTACTAGGGTTCTTGTTGACTGTGTTGGACCCTTACCCAGAACTAGGTCGGGTCACAAGTATCTTCTTACGATTATGGATTTGTCTACACGTTTTCCAGAGGCAATACCGTTGAGAAGTATCACTGCAAAGACAGTAGTACAGGCGCTAGTGCAGTTTTTCACTAGGTATGGTTTGCCCAAGGAAGTTCAGTCAGACCAAGGATCGAATTTCATGTCAGGAGTGTTTCAGCAAGTGATGCATGAGTTAGGGATAAAGCAGATCAAGTCCTCTGCTTATCATCCACAGTCCCAAGGTGCATTAGAACGCTATCACCAGACCCTGAAGACCATGCTTAGGGCTTATGGTGAAGAGTATCCTGATGACTGGGATAAAGGTATCCCATTCTTGCTGTTCGCGACCAGGGATTCCCCAAATGAGTCGACGGGCTTCAGTCCATTTGAGCTGGTCTATGGTCACGAGGTTAGGGGTCCCCTTAAGCTGATCAAAGAAAAGTTCATGGGTCAGAATGACGAGGTAAACCTTCTTGACTATGTGTCAAAGTTTCGAGAAAGGCTCTCAAAGGCTTGTGAGGTAGCCAAGGAACACTTGAAAGTGTCGCAAGCTAAAATGAAAAGACAGGCAGACAAAAATGCAAAAGAGCGCAACTTCAAGCCTGGAGATAGGGTGTTAGTGTTGTTGCCTTTGCTAGGTGAGCCCTTGAAAGCTAGGTTCAGTGGTCCTTACACTGTCAAAAAGAAACTGAATGATGTCAACTATGTGATCAGTACCCCTGACAGAAGAAAGAGTCAAAGAGTATGTCATGTAAACATGCTGAAAGAATACTTTGAACGTGAGGATAATCAGCCAGTAGGTGTAGCACATGTTGTAAAAGAAGAGAAGCTAGAAGATGTAAATGAAGGCAATGTAGAGACAGAGAGTGAATTGTCTCACACAGATGTGTCTACGAAGGAACCATGTGGAGTGAAATTGTCTAACTCAGAAATGTTAGAAAATTTGGATGATGCACTGAAGCATCTCTCTGATGAACAGAGAATTGACATATCTGGCTTGTTGAAAGATTATAAACATGTGTGTAAAGATAGACCAGGTCGTACTGACTTGACTGTACATGATGTAGATGTAGGTGATGTAAAACCTATCAAACAACAGCCATATAGACTTAATCCAAGCAAGTTGGAAAAAGTGAATGAGGAAATCCAGTTCATGTTAGATAATGACATAATTGAACCAAGTCAGAGTAGTTGGAGTTCCCCTATTGTAATGGTCCCAAAGCCGGATGGCTCTCAGAGATTTTGTATAGATTACCGCAAGGTAAATGCAATCACTAAGACCGACTCATATCCAATTCCTAGGTTGGAAGATTGTATCGATAGGGTTGGGAACTCTGCCTTTGTCACTAAGATAGACTTGTTGAAGGGATATTGGCAGGTGCCACTGACTGACCGAGCCAAAGAAATATCAGCCTTTGTCACACCGGATGGCTTATTTCAATGCAAAGTCATGCCGTTTGGAATGAAAAATGCACCAGCAACCTTTCAAAGACTGACAAATCAGGTGATTGCTGGGCTTGACAATTGTGTTGTGTACATAGATGACATCTTAGTGTACAGCGATACATGGAATGACCATCTCAATCATTTGAGATTACTGTTTGACAGATTAGATGAAGCCAACTTAGTAGTTAATCTGATGAAGAGTGAATTTGGCAAGGCAAAGGTCACTTATCTTGGTCATGTGGTTGGTCAGGGGCAAGTGCTACCGAGAGAAGCAAAGATTCAGGCAATCTTAGACTTCCCCATTCCCACAACTAAGAAAGAGTTGCTCAGATTCCTAGGTATGAGTGGTTTCTATAGGAAGTTCGTTCCAAATTACAGTACTGTGGTTAGTCCACTGACAATCTTGCTGAAAGCAAAAGTGAAGTATGTATGGTCTGATGCATGTCAGAGATCATTTGAGAAGTTGAAGGCCATTTTGGTGAATGAGCCTGTTTTGGCAGCTCCAAACTTCACAAAGCCATTCAAGGTGGCTATTGATGCTAGTGATGTTGGAGTGGGAGCAGTGTTGCTCCAAGAGGATGACGACGGCTTTGAAAAATCAGTCTGTTACTTCTCAAAGAAACTCAACCAATATCAGAAGAAGTATTCAACTATCGAAAAAGAGGCTCTGAGTCTCGTACTTGCTCTTCAGCAGTTTGAGGTGTACCTAACCAACAGTAATGGTGATATTATGGTCTATACAGACCATAATCCTCTTGTGTTCTTGGAGAAGTTCAAAACAAAGAACCAAAGACTGTTCAGGTGGAGCCTTATGCTCCAACCTTTCCCCTTGAAAAATGTACATATTCGTGGAAAGAATAATGTGATTGCTGATGCTCTTTCAAGAATGTAAAGAGAGAAATTACTCTTTTTGTGACAAAGTTTGTCATAGTATGATTGCATTTTTCTTTTTTGATGGTCCTTAAATAAATGTGTGATATGACTTGTAATGCCTTTGTACAGGATGAAAGGCTTATCTGGATAATTTGAAACAGGTTGAATCTTAAAGAAACCTTTACTACGGTAAAGCTTTCTTTTTCCCGGTGGGGGAGGTGTGATATAATTAAGGAATCTTCTGGAAGGGAATTATTTTTCCAGTTATATATGATTTTATGAACATAGAAAATTTCCAGAAGAGAGAGTATTATTCATATGTGAAAAGTGAATGTAATGTGTAGCAGTGAAATAATCAGAATGCACATCCAGTAGAGAGAACATTCTAGATCTTTACATTGTGTGTGATGTACTATAGGATATATTGCAATGTATAATGTACATGTTGGAATGTGTTGATTACATGTATCCTGACCTTTACATGAACCTCTAAGAGTGTAACATTGCAATGATTCTATTTATAGATGATGGGAATCCCCTTCCTTTGTTTGTTACAACTAGAACTATGTAGAACTTACAAGAGAGTTCCAAACTTTTATGAATATTGTAGTAGAATCTAGAAAATTCTAATTAAGGGTTGAGATTGTATATAAGCTGGGTGCTTGCACAGAAATTTCAGAATTTATACCCTGAATACATCGTGGAGCATATATTGCATAAGTTCTCAGTTAACACCATCTGATATTGATATCAACCTGTGGAGATCATCTTGGACCTCATCTTGGACTTCATCTTGGACATCATCCTTGACATATTTGACGTCGTGTTCGACATCGTTATTGACATTGTGGTCAACATCGTCATTGACATTGATTATCGAGATTGCAGTTGACACTGTTATCGACATTGTGATTGCCATCGTCTTGGACATCGTCATCGACATCATTATCGACATCGATGACCTCCTGAATTATTTTGGACATTCTTCGGCTGGATCTGGAATCTTCTTTTGCCAGTTGGACAACATACCGTTTGGATTCAATAATTTGTGGATTAGCAGCCAGCTTACTCTACACTTCAGGAACATTCTGGACTAATAGGAATTTCCCAGCTGAGAAATTGTAAGTCTTTACCAGTTTAAGTACATGTAGTGTATTTGTAACTAGAATCTGTAATTCTGTTATATTTGGTGTTGGTAAATATTTAAATTAAACCATAAATCATCTAAAGTTAATATCTTTTGTTTGATTCTTATCTTTTGTGGATTTTGGATCATAACACAGTTTATTTCATATTTCAAATCACATAATTGACCTTTGCATTATTACAATAATATATGAAAATATCTTCAACACTTTCAACTAAAGAAGAAGATAAAAAATGCAAGTAAAAATGCAAAGACACAGATCAATATTTCCATCATTTTAAAGTTGGGATAAGACAAACTAGTTTGGCATGAAAATGAGGGAATCTAGTAAGAAGCTAAGCTTGTAATATTGTAGATTCCCTTAAGAATAAAAAACAGTCTTTGAGATTATTACATGTATATGAGACAAGATCTTAATTTAAAAAAAAAGGGATAGAATGAGGGAGACGAATGGGAAATACAGTACATAACAGGGTTAGGAAGTTCATGCTTTGTGAGCTGAAACATGAATATTCCTAGATTATAATTATAGTTCGTGAATCTTAAGATTTCACAGTGTATACAGGTCTTTATCCATTTTCATCTGCTATAGACATCTTTTATCTATTTTCATTTCTTACTATTTGAAATGTTTTCTTTTTATTATATTATTTATTTATTTTGACTTCTTTATTTTATACTGCAGGGTTGGCATGTTCAGTTATAACATAACCCCTGGATCCGTCAATGATCAGTTATAATATAACTGAACATGCAAAACTGCTTTCCAAAGGCAAATCAGTTATAATATAACTGAACATGCAAAACTGCTGTCCAAAGGCAAATCAGTTATAATATAACTGAACATGCAAAACTGCTTTCCAAAGGCAAATCATTCTACATAAAAATACAACATAATTTTTATACATAACAATTAGGTAAATTACAAACAAAACGAAAAAAAAGGAGAGTGAATTAATGGTGAATTACTTCTATTAAATAATAGAAGTAGTATATTAAGAAGAATGTTATTATATGATTATAATTTCACTGACGGATCCAGGGGTTGAAATGGCCGCTGTTCTCCAATTAAAGAAGAAGAATGTGGTGAAGGAAAATAAGACAAACATTCAGAAGTGGAAGAAGAAGGAGAAGAAGCCTATTCCTTATGAGGAAATCATTCAAGCAATTTGTTCATATCCCCTCTTAATTTTTCTGATTCTGCATGGATCTATCCCTATAAATGTGTCTAAACGTTCTGCTTTTCGTTGTCTGTGACTTTATATTGATGTGCGAAATAATTTTATATAAATGTAAACTAAACCGAAATATTAATTTTAAACAGTGCTTTTGATTTAACTATGTATGTACATGTATATTACACTCATGTTTCTAACTTGGTGATAGCAAGCCTTTATAATGTTTCAACATTTTCTGTATACGTATACGAGTATGTTAACGACGCGTAAAAAATAACAGGGAAGAATTTCTATGACATTTATACATATTTTAATCTCAAATTTACTCCTAATGTAGTACATTTCCAAAATGTCAATAAGGACATTTTTATACTGACCTTTTGTGTAATATAAAACTACGCTATAAAGATAAAACTAATCGTCTCAAGGCAGCGATTATTGGGGTTTGAGACTTGCGGTATAGTAATGTTTATCATGTTCACATATAGGACAATCCTATTAAGGATGATGGTTTCTTATGAGGTGGGCGAGGGTGGGGTACTTATCTGGGGGACGGGTGATTGTCTTGGGGATATAGTGTACGAGAGTAGATTTCCACGGTGGTAATCCAAGACCTAGAGGAGTCGTCCAGATACGGTGGAATGTCGATGATAATCCCAAAACATAATCACGACCTATATTCCTTTCCTAATAGAAAACCAAAAGAGCCATCCGTATACACATTTTGGCCAGCTTCGTTTCAGATGGGCACAACATTTTTTTTTTTTTTATAATTGTGTGTTTTATTACAAATCAAAATGAAATTACAATATTCATAGATAATCAGATTGAATGATTAAAATCAAAAAGACAAGATTACAAATTATACAAATGATCGAAAAAGGCAGCAGAATAAAGAGGATATTTAAAATGAGGCCTGAGACTGACCAAAACAAACAAAAACATACATTTATAGAGAACATTCATTGGTTAAAACAAGAGACTTGAAAAAATGGGCAAAATGATGAACAAAGGCATATGTGTCGAGGGTTGCGGACGTAAATCAACATAACAAATAATAAATAAATAAAGGTGAGGGTGTATATTTGTGAGAAAGAGAGAGATATTGAACTACCTGATGCATATTATACTAGTTTGAAAACAAAAAGAAATATGGAAAATCATAAATCAAAGCGCCATTTCTTGAAGTGAACAGGTAATTTGTTTCTTTTTTTGGCTAATAATTCAGTTTCTCTCTGTCTCTTGACAAAGCATTTAAATGCAATAAAATTGGGAAGATTGTTATTAAACTTACAAGTATAAATATAGTATTTCAAAAGCAAAAATAAATATGTAAGAAACTTATCACTGCAAATACCAAACAATTTTTCAAAATTAGATACATTGATAGAATTTTCACATTTCTGCGAGATTACATCCAAAACATCTTGCCAGATTGGAGCGACCTTATCACATTCGCAAAATAAGTGCACCATTGTTTTACATTTTGTTTCACACAGAGAGCAGATGGGCACAACATGACATTTTTGCCCTTGTTGTATTATGCTTGCCTAACAAAGCAATATGCGCCATGTTGTTATCTAGCTACTGGAGCTGAGTTGACTAAACTCTGTGAGATCGATGGTATAGATGGCTTTGGAAAGCCATGCGAGAATAACGCCATCTCTCGTTATATAGGTTATAGTTTGTCTCTTTGCTGAAGCAGTCATGGATTATGATACCCATGATTTCTTTCTCCTCTCTCTCCCTCTCTCTCTCTCATGCAATTTCAATGAGAAGAATGATTTCCAACCAGTCGATATTGTGTTCTTTGAATATATTATGATAAGGAGTGTAGCACTGAAGAAACCCAGACCCCAAAAATAATCAATACAACTTAGTGGGTCTGCATGCGACGTGGCTGTCCAGGTATACTTTCCGCCCCACTCTTCCCGGACTGGAGAGCCATACGGCACCTCCCTGCAGATCGGGGGGGGGGGAGAATTTCGCCCCTTTCGCCCCCAAACGTCACTGAATGTTTGCTGAAATAAGATAAAATAATTTATAATATATAAATAATTTTCAATATACGAATATACGTAAAGCAAAACTTTGGAGAAGTTCAAACCAAGTGGTTAATAAATCAATTCATATCATTTATTTCACATTTGCATAAAAAACCAGACATAAATACATAGGTTGAGTATACAGGCATAAAATACAAAGAATACAAATTAATGTGCGGGATTTGCAAAGGCCATAGGCCTATCAAAGGCTAATCCCAAACAAAAAAGACATAAGATAATACAAAAAAAAAAAAAAAAAAAAAAAACCGGCATCATAAAACAAATTACGAGTCAATGAGAAACCTTTTATATCTATGTTTAAAAGATTTAAGGGAAGGGCAAGATTTAAGTGCCCTCGGTAAGCTATTCCAAAGGGTGGGTCCAGCGTATTGGATTGTGGTTCGGGAGAACTTCTATCTAAAATTTGGTAAATGAAAGTCTTCGGACTGTCTAGTATGGTATTTATTTAGAAATTTATTTTTTACAAATAAATCATAAAATGGTGGAAGTGAATTTCGAACAAATGAATACATAAAATTTGCAGTTTGATATTTGTGTCATCTGCAAAAAGTATAGGGTGTAAGATATTACTAACATGTTGTAAATCATTTATAAAAATCAAAAACAATAAAGGGCCTAACACGGAGCATTGTGGCACTCCGATATTAACACATTTCATCTTGGAGGAAACATTATCAATACAAACATATACTGTGCTCTGTCACAAAGGTAGCTCTTAAACCAATCTAGGGCTACTCCTCTTACATCGTAATATTGTATATTTAAATCAAAATAGAATGACTAATACAATCAAAAGCCTTGGAGAAATCTAAAAAAGACCTATAATGAATTGTTTGTTTTCAAATGCTTTTGCAATAGTGGTGGTAAATTCAAGTAATGCCATGTAAGAGGAGTAGCCCTGTCTAAACCCAAACTGTTTAGAATATAGAATATTATTATTGCACCAAAAAAGGCATAAGGCGGTTATAAACTAACCGTTCAAATATCTTAGAAAATGTCGATAAAATTGATACTGGTCTATAATTTGAAACTGACTGTTTGCTTCGTTTCTTGTAAATGGGAATAATTTTCGCTATTTTAAGGCCACTAAGAAAAATTCCTGTACTTATTGAAAGATTAAAAATAAAACACAATGGTTTACATATATATTTTTTCCAAACCGTCGTACTTAATCATATCCAACGCTTTTGTTTGTATTGAGTTTCAATACAATATCGATAATTTCATATATTTGTACAGGTTTTAAAAACAAGGAAGTCAGATAAAATCCTTGTAAAAAATCACTGCAAGTAGTGTCTGGTAAGTCATTAGCAATATCAGAACCAACAGAGGAAAAGAAGTTATTAAGGAATTGACAATAGTCTGCTTATCGGAAATCATTAGACCATTGCTTTCAATAAGTTCACATTGCACTTTACCCCGAGTTCTATTAAACAATTCATTAATGACTTTCCACGTGGATTTAATATCTTTTTTCACTGAATTGAATTTCTTTGAATTTGAATTTCTTGAAATAAAATTTACCTTTTCTTATACGTATTTCATTTGTAACTTTGCTTCTGAAATTTATATGAACATTCCTTCTGTAGGGTGATATTTACGATAAATCATTTTACTTCGTCATTGAAATCATATTTGAAATATAAAGAAAATATAAAATACTTCGACAATAAAGAAGTTAAGAGAGTAATAGACATGTTATAATAATCATGTTGATCTTGTATATAATTCATGTATTTCGTTTTATTTGCATTGTAAGTACATGCATATGTACATGTGTAATGTTAAATGGAAAAATAAATTCCCTCTGAAAGGGTAAAGAGAGAGAAAAAAAAATCAGGCATTATTCAACCGACTTTTGAGCTATGAAACAGCCACCAAAAGTACATCAAGAAGATCAACCATGCAAGAGGAGGGTGACATTATCTTAAAAGTGGACATTTCGGCTTACATAGTAGGCCTACACCCCCCGCCCTCCCCCCCCCCCCAAAAAAAAAACAAAACAACAACAACAACAACAACAACAAAACAACAACAACAAACAAACAAACAAACACAAACACAAACAAAACAAAACAAAAACTACAAAAAACAAGAGGCGCTTAACTACCACACTGATAAAATGTTGGAAACAACGAACTAAACTGAAGATAGGTATATTATATGCCATCAGTCATTACTACGAATTTGAAATTTGATACATAAGGCTACATACGCCCTGTACTCATCAAGAGACTGAGGAATTTTAGGGAGTGGTAAAAAAAGAGAGAATCAAAGTAAGATTGGAATGAAGGAGATGAAGACAATGATAGCCTAAAGTTAAACAACTTGAAGAGAGAGAGAGAGAGAGAGAGGAGGAGGAGAAAGGGAAATAAAGAAAGAGAGAGAGAGGATCGGAAGATGCATGCCCATGAAAGAGACCGAGGAGAAAAGAGATGCCTGGTCAGATGGAGGAATATAGAGGGGAGTGTTGGAGGGAAAGAGAGAGACTGCGGTAATATTGAGTATTTATGGGGACTTTCCCCTGTGAGATGAGTGAAAAGTGAGGAGCCTATCGGGGAGGTCAACCTAAACTAAAGCTAACCGTCATAGCACATTCGATTTATCAGTAAATATATATTGCACACATTCGAATGAAGAAAAAAAGTAAACAAAAAAACAAACTGTGACAAAGCTAAAGGTGCGCGTGACGAGAGAAGACAAGGTCGCTCGCTCCGTTATCGATTGCGTTGCGTGCAAAATACATGTACTACATATACAGAACAGAGCTTGCATAAAATGACGTTTAGTCTCACTTTATGTGACTCTCTTCATAAGTTACAGCCTGTAAGTCTTTTTATGTATTCTGAAACGCGAGTAAGAACCGAGAAGTGACAGATCTGGTTTGAATCCTCTCTGTGGTAGTCAAACTTCAAAAAGTTTTCTAATGCCACCAGTGCGGTACCAATGGACGAGGAGCGATGGACACGATGATGTGGTACGGTACTGTGGTGGTGTAGTGCTGGCGTCCGCTGAACGAAAAAAGTGAGGCTCTAACTCGTAAAAAGGCGACGTGGACTGGGAAGGAGCCTTAGTGGAAAGATCTGCATACGAGGGAGGGTTATTTTTCTGAAGTTGAACTTGAAGCTTCAAGTAATTCTTGACTCCTCATCTCAAGTGATACTTTTTTACTTTGTGCTGACAAAGAAGAGTAGGAAACCAATTATGACGTCCACTGAGATTTTAGACAACAACAACACGGGTGAAATGACCGTCCTGAAGGTGTACGAGCTCGCCGCAGATGCCGGGAGGGAATGTCAGCAGCTGATCGAACAATTCGGTCAAGAGAGTGCGAGTAACGTAACTCTCAAAATTATTTCAATCTTGGAACATTTAGAACTACTGGTAAACGAGAAGACTGAGTTGGAAAAACAAGTGAGCCGGTTGAATGAAAACCTTGTCGTCTGCCAGAGTGAACTGTCAAGAAAGACGGAGGAAAATATTCAT